>JAOXJP010234427.1:0-10163 GCA_025762735.1 Platanus orientalis
CTCTAGAAGGCCACACCTCACCACCCTCCCCCTCCACTCATTCCCACCTCCTCACTTCAGCCACACACCTCACCCCCCCTTCTAGAACCTAGCCACCTCACCTCACTTTCCCACCGCCTATTTCCACCTCCTTACTTCCACCAACCACCTCACCCCCTCCATCCCACCTATAAATAACCCCCCATTTTGTCCAAAGGGAAGGAGGAACAATTTGGAACAAAAAAAAAACTTAAGAAAGAAAGAGAGAAAAAAAAAGAGAAAGAAAAAGAGAAAAAAAGAGAAGAGAAAGAAAGAGAAAGAGAAAGAAAGAGAAAGAGAAAGCAAGGAAGAAAAGATCTATACCCAGGTTGGTCCCCTTCCCTCTCCTCATTCTCTTGTCTCCTTAGACTCCTCTTGCTGTAATCAACCCACCCATGAACCCCTTAATAATCCCATGGTGGGACATCAGAGAGACAGACTTGTCTCTCCCCTGCTGTTTTCTTTTGACCCACCCATGGTACAAGGAACATATGTCCCTCCATACTTGGCATTTGGAGCTTAAATTTGATCTAAGAGTCATTGATAGAGGGATTTATCAGTCCACCAAACATGAGCCCCATATGACACCATTAGACCCCTAATATGGGTCCCACTTTCTCACTAAGAAAGGGTGTTCTCCCCTATCCAGATTGAATAGTGGGGAATGCCAGAATTTTAACTTTGTCTACAAAAGTTATTTTTGATTGATTCTTATTTTGTTTATTATTTTACATGTTTATAAAATTCAATCAATTTTTGTAGTTCATTTTATTAAGTTTAGGGCATTTTACCATAATTTCTCTTGAGCTAAAATTCTACGATCTCTGTTTTGTGTTAAGCTTAGCTATTCATCTTGTTTGCTAAATAACTTTCTATAGACTTATTTTTTTGCTCTCTAATTTCTACAGTAGCTTCATAACTCCCTATTCTTGTTCTTCACAAAATTTGAGCCCAACGCAATGTGCATAACTCCTGAAATGGGCCCAACAATTTTTAGTTTTTGTCAAATTTTGTGCTAAGTAGCACATAATCCACACCTTAAAAAATTTTAAATCTGGTCCACCCTTTTCCAATGGAGCTATAATTTTACAGAGGGTTCACTGGGATAATAATCTAATTCTCTACAAAATTCCAGGTCCGTTGGACCACTTTTGGTGCCCCAAAACTGTAAAACACAGGCTGCTGGTTTCTAACTCAAACCTAGTACGCCTAAACTTTCACTCCCGTGAAATATTAGACATACCAACCTGGATATCCTACTCTGATATCCCCATGTGTCCAAAGACACAAAAGGGTTGATGTACCCTAAAAAAATTCCTTAGAAGAGATGTCAAGCTTCTGATTTTGCTAAGGCATCAGAGTGGGGCCCATTTAGGCTAGTACGCTTGAACTTTCATTTTGTGAAAGATCAGGCGTACCTCAATTTTTAGGTGTACCCTGATTATTCAGGTGTACCTGATCAAAATGACATCTATTTTTATCCCCAGATGTCTGACAACCCATAATAACTCATAGACATACAAACCTACTAGAAATTACCTTTTGAGTGAATTCTAGAATGTGGAATTAACTCCAAAAGTCTAGTGCGGCCCATCTAAGGCAGTACGCCTAAACTTTCACTCTGTGAAAGATCAGGTGTAAACGTAGAGTTCAGGCATACTAATTGAAAAATTTTAATTTTACCCTTTCTAACAAATCAAAAGGCAACAATAAAATTCTACCTGTCCAAACCCCTCTTCTAACCTCCAAAACCTTTCTCTAACTTCTAAACATAGACTAAGTCCAATAGCAAACATCTAAGTATCCAACACCTGAATTTTACCTGGGAGACAAACACTAGTGTCGTGGCTACTACGTTAATGCGATTTAATTGAGTAAACCAAACCAACCAATGCCTTTAAATCCTTCCTGGCTTTTTATAAGTCTCCATCTTACCCTAGGGTCGTGTCATACTGGTTCATGACCTAAAGACCCTAGGACTTGGACATAGCCCAGTTAGGTCCCTAAAATACTTTAGTTGGTATAACATAGTCTTGACCCCCTTTCACTAACATATTTTAGTAGTGGGGAGTACTCTGTAAGTATATAAACACCCTAAAATGAACAACACCCTATTCACTCTCACAGTTAGACATACTTGACTACCGAGACTTACAAAACCCTCAGAACTACATGTAGTTTGATCTTGACATAACCCTAGGAATACTGAACCATGAGAGATCAGGTATGTAGGCAGCCAGAGACTATGTCTCAGGTTTAATTACAATGATCACACCACAGGGGTGGTCTAGAGCAATAAAAATCAAAAGAACATTATTAATTTATTTTTGCTTACTGGGACATGGAAATTGCTAGGTTAGAGGAACCACCCTAAAAAGGTGGGTAATTGGGGTGCCTAACACCTTCCCCATTTGCAACCAAACAGCTTACCCAAATTCCTAGAAAACCAGACCAGTTAGAGAATCAACCCTAGGCCCAAGTGCCTAGCCCGGGTCCTAAAAAGCCTGTAATCCACCTTTTCCTAGGAAAGGAGGCAGACATTTAACCCCACTTGTAAAAACCCGAGTTGGTGGCGACTCTGAAAACCACAACCCAAAGGCCGATGGGCTGGACACGGTTCTTCCCCGAAGTGGGGCTGGCAGACCTACCCAGTCTTTCTACGATGCCTACAAGCCAATTCTTCTTTTTCATGAGCTTCAATTTAATCAACCTTTTCAAAAATCTGAGTTAGGGTTCTTAAGTTCCCCTTGTATCACAATGCCTTCCATAAGATCATCAAAATATACAGCCACAACATGATGCACACCCTTATTACAAACATCTCGCCTTATAAGTGATAAGGCCACAAGGGCATCAACACAAGTATTAGCGAGATTTAGTGTTTTTGGTGCGATCGAAGCCACATCGTGCAAAAGTTGATAGCGTGTCACAAGATTGCTTAATTTTAGAAGTTGCTACTCTCCTAGAAAGGGTAGAAGGATTTTCTTGGACAATAGGGATGTCTGCAAAATAAGCTATGAGCATCAATAATAGGTGATGGGTTATAAAGCACAAGAAACAAAGTAAATACTCACCACTTCAAATGTCAGGTAGGTTGGTATTAATTGCAATTACCATTGCCTCAATATCTGATAAGAAATATAGTAGTAAAGTGTCAAAAGTCATAATGAATAAGGTAAGAATAATAAAGGTAAAGGGACATGAGCATATTACATTTACCTACTATAACATTCTTTGCAAGGTTCTCCATGACATTGTTTGATCCTAATGGCAATGGCTCATCAATGACCCCCTCAGCCACAAGAGCATCAATCTTAATGTCATGAAACTCATCCAAAACCCAGTCAACAGCATGCAAAACCCTATTTTCCCTAATATACTATCAACAATAAGCCCGGGGTTATCATCAGTCATCTCCACATCATTATCCTCCCCCTTAAGCATCCCTGCATTTGTATGTTGGTCATCAACCCACTTCAAGGATGCCATGATCTCAACATGATGTTTGACTATGTTTTTAGGATCCATTAGGACTTCCATTTGAACATCATCATGAATTGTATGCATCAATATAGTTTCCAATATGAGAGGTGGTTTAATTGGAGGTGCCTCAACGTCTACAGAGGGTGTTGGTGCAACGTCTACAGAGGGTGTTGGTGCAATAGCTCCAATTGTGGTCCTGGCGGCATCAATGGTTTGTTCTAAAGATAAAGGGATATTGGACCTAATCCCAACCCCAACAGACATATCTTCAAGGAAGGAATCATTAGGAATATCCTCATTCAAACTTTTCTCTACTTCAATAACTCTTTCCTGAGTCATGAAGACTTGGATGGTCAAATCTAGACTAACTTGACTGTCTACAGTAGTGCTCAAGTTTACGCTCTCTACTGTTTACTCACTTGCTTGATCAGTCAGAGGACCTATTGACTTCTCCATGAGAATTGATTCAGAAACTATGATCTCAACATTCTCTTCTCCAGAAGGAAGGACAGGTCTCATAGGCCTCAATTCAATGGTTGCCCCTACATAACGTCCATATGTCTTGGTAAAGTCAGTCTCCTGAGTTTTATTTGATTCAACATTAGAAAAGAGACCAATTATACTCTCAATAAGAACATCAATTCTCTGCTCCAAAACTTATTCTTTTTCAGTGAAAGTTCCTAACTGAAGAGGGGTCTTAATAACCTCACAACTATACCAGACTCCGATTAGCTAATGGGTTCAACACTAACAATCACATTCTCCTCGATAGTTGCTACTAGTGAGTTAGAGGACTATGGCTCAACTTTCAACGTCACCTACATAAGCAAAGAGAGAAGAAAGAAAGGGAGAGGATCAAATAATTGAGAAATAAAGACATGAACGTAAAGAAGGATGAGATCCATAACCTTATGAATCATAGTGGGATTCACTTATGTGTCCAAACACCAGAATTTCCTCAATGACTACCTTTGCATCAGTAGCTCTAGACGAGCCACCCACCTTATATACGTTTCCCATGGGACCATAAGGAAATAACCGCTCAGCCTTTTCAGTCCTTTTTGATAATTCGATTATCTTTCATACCTACTCATCATCTTGGTCTTTTGTTAGTGTGGTTGAATCAGTACCACCTTGGTTTCTCAAGGATAACACAATGGCTTCTGTGGTATCAAGGAACTCATTAGCATCTGCATCGGCATACGAGTCCTCTCAAGCATCTTGGGAATATCAAAATCCTATAAGCATGACAGGAAGAGTCTCAATAGTTAATAAGCCTGCCCCTAGCTGGCCTAAGCGCTTACTCTCTTCACGAGACTTTAAGCACCTCTCAAATGATGGTCGCCCTCATTTGGAAAGGAAAATGGGTATAGGATTCTTTGGCCTTTCTAATGGCTGAAATTGACTACCTAGCATACCACAATTTCCTAAGCTGATAAGTTCACGGGCAGCTATGACCTAGGCAGTATCCTCAGTAGCATGGCTGTGAACTCCGCCAAGATGATTCGATGTATCTAGAGGTACTTCCTGGGTGGGCAACGCCATCTGTTCTACAAAATCAGCATCGTGCATAGAAGGGGCCATGTCACCTAATGACTCATCAACAAAATCATCACCATCAACATTATCAATCTCATTATACAGTTCTTCCAATTCTTGATCTTTTTCCTCACTAGAAGAGCTAACGATGGACTTCCTTTTCTTCTGAGATTTTCCACAAATTATCTTCTTCTTCACAGGAGAATGTCAGAGGCCTCCTTTTCATCATGAGATTTCCTCTTCTTCTCAATAACGACTTTCATCACAGCAAGGATCAAAAAATACTGGGCCAGTTTCGTATTTAAGACCGTACCAATGAAGACTTCATCTATGCCATTGTCAAAAGTTATACCAACATTCTTAAATGCCGGGATCCTCTCATAAACTAAGAAGTGTTGGCAGGAATTGTACCACTAGTGGAAAAATGCACCGTAAAAAAGCATGGGTCGTTTTAGCTTAGGTGGAGTTTCAACAATAATACTAGTTCCTGATCTCACAGAATATAAATAAGCTTGTTTCAAGACCCACTTATCCTCAGTGATACCTTGAACCTACGAATTGGGAGTAAGATTCCAAAGCACTTGATGGCACACAAACTAATAGGCCATTTAGTGTGGGTTATATGGCTTTACACAGACATAGTTCTCTTGATGCCATGCTAAGCTCCCACTTTGGACAAAGAGGAAAAAGAGCCACTCCAAACCTTCCAATTGCCCATCATCAGTCAAGGTCTTCTCCTTGATAAGATCATACCTAGGAAGGAAGTTGAAGTTTTCTTCAAATTAAAATTTTGTGTTCGTACGCAGAACAATGATATGGTGTAAGTCCTCAATATTATTCAAGATGGCTTCTCGGTGAATGTGTAACTCCCGTCTATGATATGTGTTGACAGAATGAAGGGAAATTGAAACCAATAGATATTGCATGGGGAAGGACGTATTCTTGCTTCCAAGCTAATGAATTTTCAAACCATAGGTCACTATTTCCCTCATACCATTGTATAGACCACACAAAGCAGCAGGCGCTGTATAGACTCATTGCCCAATGGCTAACTTCCCGGCAGCAATAAAGGTGCTACATCTTACTTGCTCACCCATACGACATGTGAAGGGGAAGCCACTTAGGAAATAGGCATACATGCCAAGCAGGAATACTTCTTTTTTCAGGCTTGCCTTTCTTCTCCAATTTTCTATATGAGAAGCAACCTGTTTGGATTTCTTTCCATCAGACTTCTTCTTAGGAATCCCCTCAATGAAATGGTTGATCCAATAGTTGTAAGAAACCTTGTCTACATTCAGACAAGCATAAATTTTAAGGAGGTGTTGAGTATGTTGTGGAAATTGCTCAATCTCTCTATTTGAAGGAATATATTCTTCATACAAATCTCACATGTAAGGTAACCCCGAGACAATGACGAACTCCCATAAAGTAATGGAAATTTATCTGTAGCCGATGAAAAAGTATTGGTAACTGGACACCAACATAAAAGGGTCTCAAGCATCATATCTCTATGTTTGTCAATGACACCAACAAATGCCCTAATCACCTCACTCGTCAACACACTTGCAATCTCATCAAGATAGGTGGTCAAGCATGTCTCCACGAAAGTCTCCCATATTCCATCATTCATAAAATTAGAAGAACTTCTCAAGCTTCCCTTTTCTCAAGAATTTGACGCAACAATAGAGGAAATTCAGTTGCTACTTCAACGTCTGGCCTATGACCATCTAGGATCAAGAGCTGAGGGGCAAGTTTGTGCTTAAACTAGGATTCTCCATGGCATATGAAATGGTACCCATCTCTTGGATTCATTTTTAACATATGTTGTGGGACTGGGAGGATGAGCTTTAATTGGGCTCACAAAATCCTCATCAAAGATAAATCGGCTATGGAAGAACATACGTTTAGGATTTGGGATCTTAGTGAAAGTAAATTCTTCTCTTCCTTCCATGGGAAGTAAGTCTTTCTTGGAAGATATATTTGCACAAAACAAAGAAATAGTGAGCATATTTTAGTTCACAAACACTTAAACAAAAGTTCAAAAAAGAAGGAAAATACAAGTGCATAATCCCTCGCAAGACAAAAAAGAAGAAGAAAAAACCCTTACGAAACATGATCTTGCGAACATGATATCCATGAAGGAACATGTCTCACAATTCAATCAACCCACGAAGGAGCATGCCTCCCAGCTCTATTAACTTGCAAAGGGGAGAGCCATAGAGAAATATCATAGCTCATCACCCATAAAGGGGAGAGCCATGAAGGAAACTTCACCACATGATCCGACATCTCTAGGAGTCTATTACAAAACAAATTGAGAAACCATCATGAATCTAGCCCACTGGTTAGAAAGGCTTGTCAAAGTGTTTTATCTTCATTGAAGGATGTGATCGGAAAACCCAAAATGCATTCTTGCCCCAAAAATGTTCAAATCTTCACCAAAAAGCATGCAAAAGGTCTCAAAATGACTGTAGGAACAAAATGAGATAACTATCCAAACCAAATTTGGATTCAAAGCTTGTATTCATTGGAGGTTGAAGAAGACAGAAGAAGAAATATTTAGCGTTTAAGAATGTGAAAATCACAAAGAATTGTCCACTCTAATAGGAAAAAGTGCTCAAAGATGACATCAAAATGATTGTGAGATCAAAACAAAAAGAATGGCTGGTTTAGATTCTGGATTCGAAGGTAGGAACAAAAACTTGTAGAGGTTTGGGATCTTGTAAATGGAGGTCTCTCGCGGACTTTAAAATTGTCTAAAAAATGATTGAAGAAGTCGAAATAATGACTTCTATACCATGAAGGGGATTTTTGGTATTTAATGCAGCCATTTTAAAACACACACACTAGAAAAGTAAGGGAAAAATGGTCATTTCGACAAGAACATTAAAGGATGCCTCGATTCGTAAAGAATGTTAAAAAACCTCACCCCTCACAAGTACCAAGTGGTAAGGTTTCCAAAGGGGCAACTATTGGCATGCGAATTTTTGAAAAATTACTAAAACACCCTTCTAGAGTGATGAGCAGTACCCTGTGAAGAGATACTCTTGCGGATGGTGAACAATACCTTGCAAAAATGTGTCCTTGTGAGTGACAAATGATGCCTTGTGAGGAACACATAGCTTGCAAAGAAACATGCTTGTGACGACTAAGCAGTGCTTAACGAGGTGATGTGAAATCAATCCTTAGGTGGAATGGATCCCTATAAACAATGAGGGAAGGGTTTCTTGTGGATTCCACATAGCTACACTCGTTCAAGATTTTATTAGATTTGCATAATCTTAGAAAACACCTAGAATTGGTTGAATGATAGTTTTACTCTGAATGGATTCTACTACATTTGTGAGATCCCTTAAATCAAGGGATTAAAATGGTGTTCAACGTAGAGTCCTATTAAGAAAGGAGTTTAACCAACAATATAATATATTCTGAATCAACTGAGAATAGCCATGATAGCATCCTCCCACACAAAGTCAAATGTCATGCTTAAAAGAAGGCATCACGTGTGCATGAAAATAGCTAACCCAATGCCTATATAAACAAAGAAAACTCATTTATTAGGGACTTTGATTAGACTCTTAAAATTTTTGAATTGCACTCTCCAAGGGTGCAAAGTATTTATGAGGAGCCATCTTCTCTACTATGGGCATTGTGGAAAGACCGGGTGGTCCACTTCGGGGAATGCAAAGCCTAGCCAATGTGGGTTGGCCTAAGGCTTATGTTCGGAGTTACCACCAACTTGGGTTTTTACAGATAGAGTTGGACGTTTGCCTCCTTTACATGGGAAAGAAGGATTGCGGGCCTCGCGGCCCTAGCTAGACCCAAAGGTCTAGAGATTGACTCTTGAATTGGTTTGGTTTTTTAGAGATTTGGGTCAGCTATTTAGTTACAATTAGGGAAGATGTTAGGCACCCCAATTACCCACTTTTTTGGGTAGCTCCTCTAACCTAGCAATTTTCAAGTGCTAGTAAGCAAAAACAAGTGGTTGAGACCTAATTATATGCCTAAAATAGGTTGTATGCCTAAACTAAATATGTATGGCTAAATTTGGTGGTACACTTATCTTTCATAGGAGTGAAAGTTCAAGCGTATTGCCCCAATTGGACCCACTTGGTTATTCTAGTAAATCTAAGGACTTGGAGGTTTTCTTGAGAGACTTTTAAGAGTCTATAGATCTTCACAGATCACTGGACACATAGGGATAGGAAGATAAGCCCTTCAAGGTTATACACCTGATCTCAGGCTGTACGGTTGAACTTTAGGTACGCCTAATCTTTCACAAGAGTAAAAGTTCAGGCATATTGCCTCAACTAGACCCCACTTGGTTGTTAGAGTCACTCTGAGGAACTGGGAGCCTTCCTTGAGGTATGTATGGGAGTTTTGTATGTTAGTAAGCCACTGGACATTTAGGGATAGCCAGAAGGCTTTTCAGATAGGTACGCCTAAAATAACAGGGTACGCTTGAATTCTTGTACACTTGATCTTTCGTCAAATTAAAGTTAAGGTGTATTGTATTTGTTCCAAAATCCAGCAGCCTATTTTTTTAGGTTTTTAGGCCACCAAAAGGAGTCCCCTAGATTTGAAATTTTTCAGGGGTTTGGGTTAAGACCCCAAATACACCTATGAAAAATCCCATGCCCATTTGAAAAGTATAAACTTCACTTTGGGTTTTCCAAAGTGGGTAAATCCTTTTGAAAAACTGCACAGATCTAGTGAGGTCTTGAGGTTATGGGACCTATTCTGGGGTCTACACACATTGGGTTAGGCCTAAATTTTACAGGGAATTTCTTAACATTATTATAAGACTACTGTAAGAAAATTATAGCAAAAAAGCAAGCACACAAAGAGTTATTGAACAAACAAGTTGGAAGACTAAACTTAATGCAAAATAGAAACAACAAAAAAATAATTCAAACAAAATTCTAGTAAAATACCAAAACTGAAATAAAATGGAACACAAAAATTAAATAAAGCATATAAATCAGTTATCTAGTAATTACAAAAATAATCAAGTAGAAACAAGAAAGACAAAGTAAATTAAAATTTAGACACCCCACTTGACTCAAACTGTGAAGTGCATAAACACTTCAAATCAGTGAGCAAGTGGGGACCATTTTGGGGGT
>JAOXJP010234428.1:0-10163 GCA_025762735.1 Platanus orientalis
GGAGAACAATAATAACGTCAAGTTCATCCAAATTGTTATACACACTAGTCACACTATCAGTTACATACACTTTTTTTACCTCGTACGTGGTGAATTCGTTGTTGTAATCTATCACAATTTCATCACCAATCCGACTGCAACGGGTCGAGGCATTGGGCTGCTTTAAAAAAAATCAGATTTTTGTTTTTGTTCGACATCTCAGGGCTGAACAGGCTTTATCCTGTTCGACATTGTGATGCCGAACATTCTTCCTCAAGGTCGATACCAACAAGGTACTTCACTGTACCTATGTGCCACATCAGCTCACAACTGACCAATTGCAACTCCTTCTCCCAGATAAATCGATAACCAACTATGAGAATATTCATGTCAAGTCTAAAATAGTCCAGTCTATGCTTCCATTTTTTGTTCGAAAGAAAGATGGCTCAGTTGAAACCTAGTTCATTCCAGAAAAAGACCAAGCTCCATCCTCAACCTCATTTCCTACGATGGACCAGTTAATGTTCCAACCGGTTGACTCTGCAGAACAATAAATGCTATACCAGCTTCAACATAAGAAACACCAATTGGTTTATTGTACTTGTGAAGAATGCGAAGTTGATTCCATGGAAATAGAGCTTGATATTGAAGCAAATTGCCGACTCTTTCCAAAGAAAAGGTGAGGAAAGAAATCTCAACAACAACTCTTGCAAGAAAAATATGAGTCAGGAGATCCAGAAGTAGGACTCCTACATGACCCATCAGGCAAGTTTGATTACTATGTGCTTTATCCCAGAAAGAGACCACTTCCTAATATCCTTCCTCCTGATGATTGGGGAACAAAACCTCCTCCAGGACACAGGCCTCCTCCACCACCTACACTTCAACCATACTACCAAAAAACTCTTGCACTCATAAATGAGTCCCAAATCTACAAGCCTCCATGTCAGCCTCCTCGTGAACAACCCATTGAGTGTTTCATGTTCACCCCAGAATCTCACCAGTACAAAGAACATTTTTCACCCCTTGAAGAGTTTGAGCACCCGCAGCAAAGGGCCAAACATCAATGGAAAATAAAGAATCCGTCAGTAAAAAATGCTGATGGAACAAGCAAGAATATTTCACCAGCAGAAGCAGCATTAAATTGGCAAACAGAGAATGCAGTTGCCCAAAATCAGACCATGAAGCAGATCCTTAAGAATCAAGAATTAATGTCCTAAACAGTCACTAGAAAATTGTCTACCATTGAAGATCTTCTCTCAGAAGTAAGACAGAGGATCGAGAAACTTGAAAAAGAGCTATACATCATCACTACTACTATTAAAGAATTTTCAATAGCATCCCACCAGATTGCTCCCAAAGAAGCAAAGAAAAGACACCTCCAAAACTAGGTCTATTCTCTTGAAGCATCATCATCATCCTCATCCTTCATCCACCATAAAGACACACTTCAACCCATTTTTTTACCTCCATCGACTCAATCGTTTTTGTCCAACCTCCCCACAACCCTGAAACCTTTGCCACCACCTCCCTACCAGGCCCAAAAGGCCCAACAACCACTACTGTTAAACTAACACCTATATGACATGTATCCAGCGTCATATTATCATATCATCAAACCCCGCTATGCTACCACACCTGTTTCTCAACCTCTTCCTCAACCTGAAGCAGAGCCCCTCAAACCCAAACCAAAATCATTAGTTGACCCACCAGACCCCACTGTTGGAGCCTCCTCTAAATCATCCCCAGACATGTTCCCCATGGACCTCACTGAATCTATTAATCTCATATCTTCCTTCCTAAAAAACCTCTCCATTACACCCCTAGTGCCAAAGCTCAATGCAGTATGTGATTCAGATTCCTCTGAATCTGATCTTTCTCTTGATCTACTAATGCATGGTCTAATGGAAGAAGAACTGCAAATTGATGATCCCATGGCACCACCCACTCCAATCCAGTCTAATATCCCTCCCACACAACAGAGACGAGTTTTCCCCGATACCATAGACTTCAAAAGTGTTTTCTCTATTGATGGTGTTCCTCCATCCCAGTGGCGTGATCAATTTCTCCAAATGATTGCTTGGATAGATGCAAAAATGCAGGCTTCTAATGCTCAACTCATCCTACTCTAGTCAAGTCACTGCTCGGTTTAATGGAAGACTTAGAAAATGGTGGATTAATCTTGGTGAATATCGACAATTGTAAGTTCTCCAAGCCACTTCTATTGACAGCTTTGTCCTCATCCTCCATAATGAGTTTCTCGGCACAGTTATTCATCAAACTGCCATCACCAAAGAAGAATATCTTAGTAAGATGTGTTGTTCTTACAAGCGCAAAGATCTTGAATGACATTATAACAACATGTCAAAAAGGTTTTATCTTCTTGGTGGAATGGATGACCCAAATCTCAAGCAGGCTTTTTTGAACTCTCTTCCAGAACCACTTAGCAATGAAGCCCACAAGCTTCTCAAAACAAAAGGTATTGGCCTCCAAAATGTGTCTCTTGGTGAAATCTACCAGAACGCCCTCCTAGCATTAGAAAAGCTATGCAACCAGAAAAAATTCCTCAGCACAATTAAGGAAATTAGAAAGAAATTCGGTACAGCATGTGAAAGGACCGACTTATCCATCAAATATAAAGATAAGAAAAGCTGCATTTTCCCTTCTCATAAGAAGAAGCATTTCAAGAAAAGATTTGCTGAAGATCTCCCTCGAAAATTTCACCCCAAAAAATTCAAGAAAAGAAAATGAAAATTCCTATCCAAAAAGAAATTTCGTGGAAAGACCAGCTCAAGGTGCTTTATTTGTAATCAAAAGGGACATTTTGCCAAAGCTTGCCCTCAAAAAAAGAAAAAAGAGTAGTTTTTCCAGCAACTTGTTCAACATACAGACTTGACAAATTTCTCTGATGTTGAATCAGTCTTCTCCCTCACTGAGGAGCAAACCCTGCAATCTCTATTTGCTATTTAGGTTCTTGATAGCAATAGTGACTCCTTCAGCTCAGATGATGAGCAATCTGTAACTTATGACATTAACGGTATTTTTTCCACCTCTAGCCCTTCCTTCCAAAATCAACCCATCCCGACAACCCAGGTTTCCATCCGTCTTTCTAAGTATGCCAAACCTTTCACTGTGATTGCATTTTTTGACACCGGTGTTGCCGCCCCAATTGTAAATCCTAAACTTCTTCCTCATTCTCATTGAAAACCTTTCTCTCAACAATTCTGAGCAGCCAATGGCACTCATTTTGAAATAGATCAAGTCAGTAAACCTATTCTCATCCAATTGTTTCCCACTTTCACAATCTAACAGTAAGTCCTTGGATCTTCACTCTTTGAAAAAGATATGATTATTGGATTTGACATCCTCCATAACATTCAACATCTTCGATGGACCTCTAGAGGATTAGGATACAAAGAATATCGTATTCCTTGGTCTCCTATTCCCAAACTGTATATCTGCCACCTTGACCTAGATCCATTCGCCCAAATCACAACTTCACTCACCTCTCAATATTGTGCAGATTCCCATAGCGAGTTTCTTAGTAAACATCCACGAACATTCAGAAGAATGTTTGGCATCATAGTGCAGAACAGGATAAAGCCTATTCAGCCCTAAGATGCTGAATAGGATGGGAAAATAACTGTTGCGAACTTGAAATTTTTTACCTCGGGGCTGCCGTTTTGCTCCATTTCACTTCCTTCATGCTCCATTGGTTGAGTTCTTGTTTGAAAATCACAATGTGTGGCTTTTTTTTTTGGTGTTAGAGAGCTTAGATGGAGAAGAATAGAGAGGGAGCAGAAGAATGAGGGAGAGGGAGAGGGAGTAGGAGAGGTGTGCAAGAATGGTAGTTTGAAGTTGACGGTGTGGAGAAGAGGAGGAGGTGTGCTTACAAATTTTATTTTTTAAGTTTTTTTTTCATTAGGGTTATAACTATCATTTTAACTTAAGGGTTATTTTTGGAATAGAGATAAGTGAGGTGTGCTTACAAAAACTTGAGGTGCGAATATTAACTCCCTTCTTCTCTTACTTAAACGAGCCCATCCGAAGATTTTATCACAAAATAAAAATAATGTTGTGGGACCATTGGTTATTATTCTGGGCTACTGGTTGGCTTCAGTGCAATTAAACATAAATAAATCGAAACAAATGTTTGGTGATCATAATTTAATTCTCCATAAATTTATCATAATTTAACCTAGTTCTTTTTTTTTTCTTTTTTCAGCAAATGTTCTACTCTAAATATGTCTACCTTCTTCCCATGCTCCAGACACAATGCCTGGCAGACAGTTAGGTTGCAAATTATCCAAAAATCCGTATTCTTCCACATCTGATCCGGAATAAACAAGTCCAGGCCCATACATTATGATGCAAATGAACCGTATTCGATGCGGATATTAGTAGTATATCCAAATTTGGCTCATTTACAATTGCATATTTTTTTAAACGAATGGATATTTAATCGAATTGGATACATATATGTTCATATTTGTATCCGTTAAGTTAGTCAAATATCAGATACGAATATGGATATATTCAATTAAACAAACTCATTCAGTTTGGTTAACATATTTGTATCCAAATAGATATTTAATCGAAACGAATATATGTATATCCATATTTGCTTTAAATGAATACGAAAATGAACCAGATTCGGGTAATAATCAGATACTTGCATCCCTACCATACATAGCTCATCTGCTTAAATATCTGGCCCGTTCAAAATACATTTAGCACTACTCCTCAACAAAAAAACCTCCAAACTTAACAACTCTCAGCTCTTTGCTCGTCCTATTCGACATCTTCCAACTCTCCACATGGCATTCTTCTAAACTTCCAGTCTCCTCTGAGTCTTGATTGATCGGCTCTCTACCAAAAAAATTGATATACCAATTGTTGATCCTTTCTTTATTTGATTTTTTATCTTATGGTTCTAACTATTGATCTTGATATTCTTTGGATTTGTGCTCTCCAAAATTTATTTTATTTTATTTATAATTGCTCTTCTGATCTATGATTCTTGTCTATTGATTATGTTGATTGGCTACCTTTCTTTCCAGGGAGTGTGAGGGAGCATGTGCTTTCCAGGGAGTGTGCAATCATACTATAGCTATGATATCACTAAGGCTACTGCATTATTTATCAGTGATTGTTCCAAACCCTTGTCTCACCCCTCAAGTTCAATTAAGGTAGTAAGAAACTTATGAGGCTGCACAATGATTTGACTTGGTTGTTCCCTCATTGCTTTAGCAACCTCGTGAATGCTCGAGGCTACCGATTGGGTCAGATCATGAAGTGCAGTCCTTGCTCGTTTTCATTCGCAGGGTTGTTTCATTGGTCAAACCCCAGTAACCTTGGCCTAAGACTAATTTTTCAGAATGTGTGCAGGCCGAAGGGGTATCTTGAATAGTTGTGTACCCATTGAATGACTAGGTCTCATCAACATCTATATGATCAGTCGAAGGGAAGTATAGAGGTGGCGATGTTGCATTACTTGTTGTTAGAAACTGCATTGGATTGTCGTCAATGATAGAATGCATCCATTGCCTAGTGGCATGGTCATCCCCGAATACATCAACCATTTAATCATAAAGAGGCTAAGTATAGTTTTTATATCTTTTTACCTTCAGATGGCCTTACATGATAGAATAAGAATGGATTGTTGAAGGTAGGATATCTTGCCACCACATATATATTACACACATCATCACATACTGCTAGCTTTCTTGAGAATGTTGTCCCAATCAAACCCACTCTTCTTCTGAACTCATGGATTATTCTATAGTCCTTCTTCATTGTCTTGATTTGGTTGTCGACATGTCATCACTCAAGTTGAAGATTGAATTCGTCACTTGCCTTCTTTAATACAACATTGTAAGCAACATCTTTAGAATCATTAGGGCATTTTTTTCCCTTCTATTGCTTTGTGTAGTAGCCCATAGATCACGCATCGATCCATTCTAGTCAACTAGTAAATATTATGACCTTCAGACTGGACCTCACCCTCACTTTGAGAATGAGATGATTGTGTAGCCATGATGAGTGGGATTAAATTGTTTAAATTAAATACATATGCCATCATAATGAAATTTTTTAAAAAAAGCAAAAAAATATTAGGATTAACATAGATATATCAAAATCAACATCGTAATATGTAAGAAATTCATGAATTATAGGCTATCAATTTGGATTGAGAATTAAACAATACTATAGTAAAGTCACCATAATCAATTATATAACAAAATAACGTGTGTTTGAGGCACCCCAACAAAAGCAAAACTCTTAGAAAAATATTAATGTGCTTGATGAATAATCTTCCTACATTTGCATCATTATAGCATTTTGGTTCCACATCCCTTCCTTTCCATCTTCAAGCCTACTTATTGGTGGTTCGGCCTCACGGACGTTTCTTTGTGGGGGAGTGGTGATAGATAAATGTCCATCCACATCATCTAATAGGTATTCATTAGGCATGAAACATCGGATGTGATTGTAGACACAAATGCAAGCTAGGAAGATATCAATTTTTTCATTCAAAGGAATCCATAGGTTCTTCACATATAATCCCAAAACATTTCTTCACACCCCACAAGCTTGTTAAATCACATTACATAGAGAGGAGTGTATGTGGTTAAACAACTCATTCCTTGTACCCGGACGACATCCTCGGATCTCATTAAGATGGTAAAGGATATTACAAATATGGGTGATAAAATTCCTAAGTAGTGGGTACCCGGCATCGGCTAAGTTACATTTCTCTGCATTTTGAGGTGTTAGAGTATTAGAATAAATATACTCTTTCAAATACAATGAATAACCGCATGTGTAAAAGGTTTACCTAGAGGACATGTTTTTTTTCCTCTCCTCATTGTCTCAATGAAGATTCTTGAATCAGAGGTTGAGCCTTCCCATCCAGCTAACACATATGTGAAGATTAAATTGAAGTCAAAAGTAAATAGGATGTTTTGTGTAGGACGATGCTTATTTCCTCAGAATCTTGCCTCAAACTCAGGCTTAACCTTGGCTAAGATGTTTGTCTTGTCAGTTGCACTAATACAATCCTATATCATAACTTCACTAGCTTAATTTATTTTACAAATGTGATATGTTTTTCAAAATCTTATACATAATCTTAATCAAGGTATCAATAGTTGGATGTGGGACAAAGTCCTTCTTCATATTCAAAAGAGCATTAAATACCTTATTGAAGTATTTACCCACTATTTCACTAGATCAATTTGTGTAGCACTTGACATTTCACACTCCCTCATTATGTGCAAGTGTGTGTAAGAATATTGCTATTTGTTCCTCTACAAAGCAATGGATTGTATTTTCTAGACATTCACTATATTTGAAAATGTTTACCAAATTTATGAAATACTCAACATTCATACGAATCAAGTTTTTGTAATGCTCATTGGAGGACATAACTTTATTTACAAAATAACGCAGTGCATGAAACATGTTTTTACATTATGCTTGGTCAATATATTCATATGAAGCACATTTTTGCAATGATCATCAGAGGACACAACTTTATTTACAAAATAATGCAGTGTGTGATACATGTTTTTGTATTGTGCTCGATCAGTGTATTTGTCACAGTATGTTGAGGCCGTAATCATGAAGCCATCGGCCATGGCACATATCACAGCTGCTTGTTTGTTCATTTTGTCATCTTATGCCTAGGTCTCCTCTTGATGAGATAAACCCCTTAGAACTAATATATATAGTTCCACCAATGCATCATTACCCAATAATTTTTTTCATTAACATACAAATCAGCATGAGTTACTAGTTTTGGTTACTCGAGGTGATGCACAACAAAGGAGATAAGTTTCAACTGAAAACAAATACAATGTAAACTCTAATGTACAAAACTATAGTACACTCTTAGAACTCACCTAAAATAGATTTTTAGTTGAATTTGCAGTAATTCAGAGACAGTACACTCTAGAGCTAAGCAGTTAATTATATGAAATTTATTAAAATAATGAGGTTTTGCCTCTCTTTTTTTTTTAAAAGAAACAAGGTAGGGAAAACTCCAAAGACAAGGATGCAGTCGGTAGGAAATGCAAGATCGCAAATAATTAGAATGAAAAAGAAGAAAAACAATATTTTGGAATAACAGAACTGCATTACCATTGCAAGGAAATGAAAACATGAGCATACTACATTAAACAAAGGAAGGTAAAGAAGGAATGTTTCTAAAAGATCATAACATAGGGTAAAAAAATCCATCTCACATAAAATTTGATCATCAAATAAAACCCTAACCCTTACATCTAATATCATTTCACAAGGCATCGATATACTTAATATTGTCTTAGTCATTCAACATCAAATGGAAACCCTATGCCAAAAAAAAGTACACACACACACATGTATATATGAAAACTTGAGTATCAATGTACTTAGACTGAACTGATGATCTATAGCAACAAAAAAACAAACAAAACAAAAACACAAAAAATGGAGCTCCGAGTTAGATATAAAATATATAGAAAATGGACATGATATTTGAATCAAACGGAAAGAATAAAAATTAAAAAGGGAAAAACACTATGAAAACTCCAAACTAAACTTTTATTCATCGCAAATCAAGATCGAGCAACAACATCACACGAAGAAAAATAAACATAGATGATACCAAACTGAAAAAACACTTTCCAGTGAGAATACAACCAAGAAACTGGAGAAATAAAGGCCAATACCACTATTTTTAGTTGACAACTGCTCCCTAGTTACCACATCCCATTTCACTAGGTTTTGTCGGAATCTGGTTTCTAACGAGGTAAATACATACCACACCCTTTATGGAAGAGGGTTTTTTGGGAAATAAAAGCACAAATTGGTTATCTAAACTCAGTAGAACAAGGGGGTTTCCATATTTTAGTCGAGTAGCTTGGATCCCAAGTCACATATGAAATTGAAAGAGTTTGATATCCGAATGATCCTAGAGGGGGTGTGAAATTGTTCTAAAGTTATCCTAGAGGGGGTGAATAGGATATCTAAAATTATCTTACCCATTTTTGCAAACATTGGGATTGATTTTTAATGTTTTGAAGTTAGGTCAAGTGTGTGCATGCTATAAGGTGTCTACTCAAATATTTTATTAAACAAGTAATGTGCAAGAGTAGGAATGAGCATCAAGGTAAAGAGACAAACAATCACACACTCAGTCCAAAACAAGAGATTTATAGTGGTTCAACACTCGGGCCTGCGTCCACTCTTTTAAAGCTCACCACTGAGCTTAGATATATTTCATTTAGGTACTATTACAACCTAGGTCAATATACAAAAACTTTACTACTTGCTCACAAGTAAGCCAAACAACAACACTCAGTATCTCCAGCGAGTGTGAACTACTTCTAGTGTCTCCAGCGGAGGTAGTTAAGCTTCTGGTGTCTCCGACGGAAGCAACGCAAGTACAATAGTAGAGATGAATGTAAATGAATGCAAATTAAAGCAAACATTACCACAAGATGGTTGATATTGCTAGTTGCACAAAGTGGGTGCTCCTTATTGAGCTATATTGGCTTAGCTACCCACAAGTTTTAAACTCTTGGCTCTAGTGCTCCTTGAACTCAACCAAGTGTGAGTTTCTTCTTGGGAAAGGCTCACCGTAAGTTCTCAAAAGTAGTAGAGTGGTATATAAGAGGAGAGAAAGAGACGGTGATTATTGAGTGAGATGTTTGTTATTCAAGCTCAAAACCAGTAGAAGAATGGAGTTTTTTCTCAGTAAAGGAAGCTCTCAATTTGGTAAGCTTTCTAACAGTCTCTAGGGTGCTTGAAGTGTTAGAGTTGTTTGCCCTAAAAGGAAAAGTTCCATTTTATAGGGGTGAGAAACACACACAACCTTTGGATTGAAATCTTTTAAAACAGGCATCTCTTTAAAGCCTTAGATTTCAAAAAATGGGGTTTAAATTTTTTGAAAATATTGCATTAAAATTTGTGTTTTTATTTTTGTCAAAAATGTCATTGTGATTGATTGCGAGATCCCTGATCGATCACGAGTCTGGGACTCAGGCCGTGATCCATCTTGCAATCAATTGCGGATGATGGGGCTTAACTCTCGGAGTCTCAGATCTGGGTTGTGATCGATCACGAGATCCCTGATTGATCAGGACTGACAAATCCTGAGATCTTTGGTTTGGGCACTTTTGAGGGCTTGTCTTGAGGCC
>JAOXJP010234429.1:0-10163 GCA_025762735.1 Platanus orientalis
CTCAGTGAGATAGAGATTTATATATATATATATATATATATATATATATATATATATATATATATATATAGAAAAGGTCTTAAAGTCCAGTTTCCAACACAACAAACAGAGATCAATTCCGAGTTTTCTAGAGAGTTATAGGCATTTTAGTGCAAATGGGTAAAAGCTAAGAAAAACCTGTCCATTTGGATTGATCCAGGATTGAACTAGGACCTCTTTGACCTCAGAAAACTGCACAAAAGTATATTTGATCGATCCAAATGACTCAGATTGTAATTTTTTGGAAAAACTCAGTTTTTCCTTCCTCAATTAAACCCAAAACCCTATAAATACAATAAGGGAACGCTAATACCCTCATTTGACACACACAAAAGGGGAAGAGGAAGAGGGAGAGAAGGAAAAATAAAGAAAAGGTTAGTGTTTGAAGGATTTTTTAGGATATTTGAAGAACAAAGCTAGGAACAAAATCTTAATTCGACAAAGAGGTAAAAAATTGTGTAATCTGTCATTTTTACCTAGGTTATTAGTTATCTAAAGATATTAATCTCGTTTTTTAGAGTTTTTACAAGTTTTACATAAGTTTTGAATGAGTTTTCAAGTAAATATGTTAAGAACCATCAAAGAACTTCTTAAGAATGTAAAGATTGAATTTTTACAACAACAAAAACATTTGTTTTCCATAAATATAAAAACGATTTCGAAATCTCATAAAGTATAGACTATCATATAAATCAAGGCATGTGAAAATTTGTATTATATGAGATAGTTTGTAAGAAAATACTATTAGTATTGAAAGTATTGATAAAGTTTCATTGTTATAAAGTTATAGATATTGAAAAGCTATTGTATTGACACGAGAATTATGATAGAAATCATTGTTAATGTATTGCATGAACTATTATAGAATTTCTGTAAAAAGTTACATAGAAAATGCTTAGATGGTTAGGCAAACTCCATTGATTTTAAATTAGTATTATATTATATTGAATATGTTGGAAACCACACTGTTATAGTATAGAATATAAAGAAGTGATTGTATTGATTAAAATTGGTAAAGAGTTAAAGTAATGCATGTGTATATGGTTGAAGTTACCCTTCATCATCAAAGGGAAAACATTGATGATGCTCAGCACACCTGGTTTATGGTCTGAACTGCTCTTTTACCGAAAATTATAAATAATTATCATATGGCTCTTCTTACCGAAGATAAAATTGGTGAATCAAGTGGATCTTATCACCAGAGATAAAATTGGTGAATCAAGTGGCTCTTTTCACTAGAGATAAAATTGGTGAATCATGTGGCTCCTCTCACTAGAGATAGAATTGGTGAATCACGTGACTCTTCTCACTATAGATAAAATTGGTGAATCAAGTGGCTCTTCTCACCAAAGATAAAATTAGTGAATCACGCGCCTCTTGCACCTAAGATAAAATAGGTATATCATGTGGCTCTTTTCACTGAAGATAAAATGATGACATTGACATCATATTATATTGCATTGTCATTGGCTCATCCATGCATGAAATTAGATCGTATCGTATTGTATTGTCATTGTTGAAGAATTGTTTAAATGTATAGTTATTTTCATTGTATTGTTATCATATTTTCCTCATAGTAGTAAATGTTGATTGATATATGCTTATTAAAAAGATAAAAAAAGATCGTAAAAAATGTTATATGTTTAAAAGTAATGTTACAACATGTGTTAAAGTAAAATATAATTGGAAAATAGTAATGTAAATATCGTATTTCTCATCAATGCAAGAGAATTGATTGTACTGTATCGCATTGTCATTGTTATAATATTGTTTATATGTATAAACATTGTCATCATATTGTTTTCATATTTTCTTCATAGTATTAAATGTTTATTTATATAGAATTATTAAAGATAAGATAAGCAAGAATGTAAAGGGCGTTATATGTTTAAAAGTAATGTTACAACATAAGATAAAGTAAATTAGAATTGAAAAATAGTACTGTAAAAATCGTATTTTTGATTCATGCATGAGATTTGATTGTATCATATTGTATTGTCATTAATATAGTAATTTTATATGTATAGATATTGTCATTGTATTATCATCATATATTTTTCATAGTATTAAATGTTAAAGTGATATAAAATTATTAAATAAAAGATAATAAAGATTTGTGAATAATACTATATGTTAAAAAAAAATTACAGTTTATGTTAAAATAAAGTAGAATTAGAAAAATAGTAGTGTAAATATCGTATTTTTGTATCTATGTTGTATGATTAAAGTCACCCTTCATCATCAAAAGGAAAACATTGATGATGCTTAGCACACTTGGTTTATGGTGTGAATGACCCTTGTACTAGGGATTATAAACGGTTATCAAGTGGTTATTTTCATCGGAGATAAAATTGGTGAATCAAGTGGCTTTTATAACTGAAAATAAAATGGTGACATTGATATCGTACCATATTATACTATCATTGGTTAATCCAAGCATGACATTTGAATGTATCGTATTGTATTGTAGTGTCATTGTTATAGTATTATTTACATGTATAGACATTGTCATTAAATTGTTATCGTAATTTTCTTATAGTATTAAATGTTAATTAATATAGAATTGTTAAAAAAAATCAATAAAGATTTGTAAAGAATGTACATATTTAAAGGTAATTTTACAGCATATGTTAAAGTAAACTAGAATTGAAAATAGTAGTATAAAGATAGTATTTTACATTTGTATTGTCTCATCTCCATTCTACTATGGTTTTACTATTTTAAATCATATCGTACAAGTATTGACCATACTTCTGTATAGTATTACACTTTTTCTACTGAGTTGTCAAACTCAGTCAAATTAACACTACAAATAACGAGGAAGAAAAAAGGCATGGAGATTGATGATTAAACAAGCTTATGAACGAAGCTACAGGTGAACTAGATCTTTGAAGTGATTAGTTTTATTTGAACTAGACTATTGATATGTAGACTATTTTTATTTTTGTTCATTTTTAGAAATGAATTGTAATAAATAGATGAATTTTTAGATTTTCGTTAGATTATTGAGATTAATGTTCTAGATTTCTAATGATGATTTAAAGTTACTTAATAAAATGAATTTTCAGATTTTGATTTATATTAGTGTAATGTCAACATGAATTTTACTTGAAGTTAAATGTATATAGACTTATATGTTTCCGTTGTGAATGAATGAAAAATGAAAGGTATTGACCTGTGGGAATGGAATTATTTAACTAAGGTACTGAAAAGTATATGATGAAGGTAAAGGTAATGCATGTAAGAGTAAAAAAATATTATGCAATGAATGGGATGATCTCAAGCAGGAATTTATGAAGAATGTTTTGTCAACATTCCCCCTTGAGAATTGATTTTCAAGAAAGAATTTAGTTAACCTCTCATACCAAGCTCTTGGAGCTTGTTTGAGACCATAGAATGTTTTTTTGAACCTATACACATGATTAGGTCTATGATGGTCTATGAACCCTTCCAGTTGCTCCACATAAACTTTTTCTTGGAACACACCATTCAAGAAAGCAGTCTTAACATCTATTTGAAATACTTTAAATTTCAAATGACATGCAATAGATAAAAGGATTCTAATTGATTCTAACATTGTTACGGGAACAAGGGTCTCTTCAAAATCAATTCATTTCATTTAAGCATAACCTTTAGCAACTAATATTGCTTTGTTTCGTATTCTAGTTCCATGCTCATCCATCTTATTTTTGAAGATACATTTGGTATCAATCATATTTTTGTCATTGCGTTTATCCACAAGGTACCAAACATCATTCATTTTGAATTAGTTAAGCTCTTCTTACATGGCCATGATCCAATCCGAATCATCAAGAGTTTCCTTTATCTTTCTAGGTCTAATTTTAGATGTAAAACAAATATGACTAATAATATTTTTTATTTGTCTTCTTGTTTTAACACTCTCTTTAGGATCTCCAATGATGTCTTTTGATGACTGGCTTTTGACTAGTCTCTTTTCCTTGAGACGACTCACATCATCATCATTTGTTTCCTTAGACTCATTACCGGAGTCAAGTGAGGTAACATTTTCAATGAACTTTAGATCATTTTGAAAATTTTCTCTCCCTTCTTCCTTGTTGTATTGATTCTTAGGTTGATCATCTATGATGACATTTATAAACTCTTCCATACTAGAAGTCCTCTTATTGAATACTTTATAAGTCTTACTTCTAGATGAATAGCCAAGGAAGATTCCTTCATCTCTTTTGGAGTCAAACTTGCCTAAATTTTCTCTATCTCTCAAAATATAACAAGTGCTCCCAAAGACTTTAAAGTACTTCAAATTTGGCTTTTTGCCATTCCACATTTTATATGATGTTTTTGAAGTACTTGGCCTCAAATACACTCTATTGCTTATATAACAAGAGTGTTTACAGTCTCAACCAAAAACCTCTTACCTAAGTCTTTACTATAAAGCATGATTGTGGCCATGTCTTGTAGAGTCCTATTCTTTATTTACGCTACCCTATTTTGTTGGGGGGGTTTTAAGTGCAGAGAATTCATGTTTGATCCACATTCATTGTAAAATTTTACAAATTTGTTATTTTCAAACTCTCATCCATGATCACTTCGAATTTTCTTAATGGTGAGTTCTTTTTCCGTTTGTAATTTCATGCAAAAAATTTTGGACTCATCAAATGCCTCGGATTTCTCCCTTAGAAATGATGATACCCATGTGTATCTAGAGAAATCATCCACCATGGCTATAAAGTATATTTTTTCACGAATGCTTTTAGTTCTTGTTGGTCCGGCTAAATCCATGTGGATTAGCTCCAATGGTCTTGTGGTGCTAATTTCGGTCAACTTCTTGTGTGAAGCTCTAATTTATTTCCCATGTTGACAATTACTACACATTAGGCTTTCTTGTCTACCTAGCTGGGTATACCAAGAACTAAGTCTTTCCTGCTTAGTTTAGACAAGTTCCTTAGGTTTACACGCTCAAGCCTTTGATGTCATAGGCTTGTCTCATCTTTTTGTGTGATGAGGCATTTGTTTGGTCTACCATTTCCAAAGATATAACAATTGTCACTGGTATGAATACCCTTGACAACAATTCCTTCATTGTCTCTTATGTGGCAACCATCATTTGAGAAGCTAACATCATAACCCAAGTCACAAATTTGACTTATACTTAAAAGGTTATGCTTTAGGCCATCTACAAAGAGCACATCTTTTAGTGTTAGAACTCCAGGTATTTCAACAATACCTTTACCCATTATTTTGGTGGTGTTCCAATCACCAAAAGCTACACTTCCTTCCCTTCCGGGAACATAGTATGAGAAGAGAGATTTATCTCCTATCATATGCCTTGAGTAACCACTATCTAAGTACCAATGTGATGCATTCCCCACCTTAAGAGCGGTGTGGACCAAAAGACATTTTAATTCTCCCTTCTTGACCCAAACTTGTATTGTTTTTACATTTTTTAGCTTGAGTTATTTTAGTTTGGATAGTTGCAGTTGAGATGAACATATGACATCCTCTATAGAAGGTATTTTACCTTTTATCAAAAGCTTTTGGCAATTGATAGGAAACTTGACCTATTAGGAAAAATGTCATGCGTTCAAGTGTAAGATTATGCATGATAGGTCATAGAGGCATGAGTGACATATAAGAACGTGTCTATCAAGATCATTATGTCACCAGTGACCTAATGATGGGCATAAGTATAGGATCACTAAGAGCAATTCAATAAATGTGCTTCTATGGAGCATACATTCACAAGGTGTGCTAAAGTGACTTGGACACATGTATATGCAAGTATGCAAATCCAGAGCAAAGCAATCATGATCCATATGGTAACATAATAGACCATGAATAGTCACATGCTTGGGACAATTGACAATTTTATTTTTCTTTGGTTAATTAATCTTTACAAATGATCAACACATTGACTCTTCCCCTATCAAAGTGTTCAATTAAGGTTGATGCCACTCACTTAGACACATTCCTTAATTGCTAATTTGGCTCAATTCCTTCAACCAAGATCATCTAATTTTCCTTCTTATGATCTTTTAAAGATCATTCCCTTAGGATTCTTTCAATCCTACTTAAGGGGCTTAGATCCAATCCGTATCATATAAAGCCATCTTTCTTATGACCTCTATCGGGTCATATTCATTGCCAATATATCATCTTGACATTCTCTCACTTCGCAATGGGATGTGAGTTCATTTTTCTTCACCCAAATCTTCTTGACCCATTTTTCTTGGATCTTGATTTGTCTTTGATGAGTTATTTTCCTTTTCTTTTGAAAATGATTTTTGGGTTCTACAAATTGATTTTTCCTTTTTAGATTTCTTGCATTTTGAGTCTTTTGAGAATGAGCTTGGTTTATCCTCTTAGACTCTTGGGGACTTTGGGCATGCAAATCTCTTTGCCTCTGGCTGCACCTAATTCTTATATGGTCATCCAATCCATAATACTGGCATGTGATTGGAGGTTTTCTAGAAGTTGAGACATCGCTTCTAAAGGTTGAGTCATAGCCTATTAATAGATTAGGTGCTTATTTTCTTCTTCCATGATGAGTAAAAGTTTTGTTCTTGAAGGAAGATCATCTTCTACCATACATCATGGATTGTGGGAAGACATTGGCCTTACTTTTACGTTTTGCAAATGTATTACATGGCCCCTTTTTAGAAGGTTGGGAATTTGCTGAGTTAAATCCCAAACTTCCCTTGACTCTTCCTTCTTTACCTGATGAAATTATTTTATTTTCACGTTCTTTTAAGCTTTTATGTTTTCTCCTAGGTTGGAAGCTAAAAACCTCAATTATAACTCCCTTACTATTTTCTTTAGTTATTCATTTTCATTTGAGACATTAGAATTTATCTTAAGTAACTCATCCTTCTCAACTAGGCATTTAAATTGATTTGCGCAAATCTTGTGAAGTTTTAGTTTTAAGGAATGAGACTTTTCTCTTAATTCTTTTTTCTAACTCTTTTAAATTTTCATTTTCTTGAGCTAAACTTGTGGTTTCTTCTTTAATGACTTGGCGATCTTGGCTAACTCTATATTTTCTACATAGAGTTTGTTGAAGGCTTCTTGAATGTTTTCATCAATCTCACGTTCTTTTTTATCACTCTCGGATTCACTTTCATCGTGTGAATCCTTAGAAGTACCAAGAACTATAAGGACTTTGGACCCTAGTGAATTGCTTTCCTCATTAAGTAGCATTTCATCTCTTGATGAAATTGAGACACACCGATGGATCTTCTCAATAAAATTACATGCTTCTTTAGCGGTTCTTAACCCATCTCTTCTACAGAGATCATCTGAACTCAGGGTGTGATGGAGAACACTTAGTGCTTTGAGGTTCGCTCCATAAGCCTCCATTTCAGACCTTACCCACTCACTTTTGTAAGTGGAGGTTTTGGTGTAGCCTTCCACTACAGAACCCCAAACTCTATGGCCCATGGATTTTAGGAAGATGGTCATATGAGTTTTCCAATAGATATAGTTTGTCCCATTGACATAAGGAGGAGTGGATATTGACAAACCCTCTTTCCTAGACATCTAGTGTTCTTTCGGGATTCTTTTAGGATTTCTTTAAACAACTTACCTCTAAGAAATGAATCTTTTGAAAGTCTGGTTTTAATCCTAGAGGGGGGTGAATAGGATTTCTAAAATTTCCTTGTAATTAATCCCCACTTAAAATTCCAATTTACGATTTTATGATAATTCTTGGAATTAAATACACTTAAAGATATACTTCAGTTATTATAATCACAAGTGCAATGCAATGACAATTTACAATTTTAATATTTCAATTAATTCAAGTTCCTAACTAATTGTACATATGAAATATCATATAGGAAATGCTAAACATGTTATATAAAGAAGAGGGAAGAGATAATTCACACACAATAAGCAAACACACAACACAATATTTATGGTGGTTCGACACTCGGGCTTACATCCACTTTCAAAGCTCACTACCGAGCTATCAAATTTTATTTAGATTGAAGTACATTTACAATCAAGGTTAAAATTCTAAAACCCACTACTTGCAAAAGCAAGCTCTACTCTAGGTGTCTCCGGTGGGAGCTATGCCAATTCCTAGTGCCTCCGACGGGAATGGTCTATACCCGGTGTCTCGAGCTGGTGCTAAGGTGTCAAAGTAAATTTGAAATCAATACAAATTACCTTACAAGGCTTATGTATTGTTTGATGCACATGAAACTGGTTGTTCCTTTATTGAGCTACTATACAATGACTTCCACCAAGCTCCTAACAAATGCCTCATTGCTTCTTGGAGCTTCACCCAAGGGTTTACTTGCTTCCCTCTTCTTATTTTTCAAATGTGGAATGTTTAGGAAACACTTCAATGACTCATTGATCTTTAATAAATGCTCATAAATTGAACCTTCTTGGTTATTGGGAGGATTGAATGTCTTGCTCTCTCTAAAAGATCTCTTCTCTTGGTGTTTTGGTGTGTTCTTATGTGTTAGAGAGCTCATTGGAGGCTCTCTTATACTTATAAGGGACGAGCACATACGTGTACCCTTGATATAGTATATATCCCAACGATAAAAAAAATCAGCAATGTTGGATTGATCCGACTATGTCGGATTAATCAGCACAAATCGATCCGACATACCCAGATTGATCTGGTGTCTCAGACAGACACACCCGAACCTTGCCAGATTGACCCGTTAAGTTATAGATTGATCTGACTCCCCTTGGATCAATCCGATTCCCCTGTTTTTCTACTATTTTGCCTCGATCCTACTCCTAAATACTTAAAAACTTATGTAGATGGCATGGGTTAGTCCACCAGGCCATATAAAGGTCTTTTATTTGTTTTAGCCTATGTTTATCATAATGTATACCTTTACAAACCTTCCTTGAGCTTGATGAAGCTTGAGATTTCAAGTCTGCGGACCTTAGCAACATGGGGAATGATCCATCATTGGCTTCAAGTGCTTGGTGCTTGACTTCCTTCTTAGAGCCCAAGGGCACTTGATGATTATAAACATAACTAAGATATGCAATGTGCTCATGTCATGCCTAATTTGTCACTCCATCTATTTTACAATCTATGGAATTGACAATTTACATTAATAAGTTATGCCCGTTTTACTATTAGGAGGTCAAAACGAAAAATTCTACATCTATGATTCGAGTCATGATCGATCACGTATAAGGAGCACACCTCTTGGGTGGTACCCGTGATCAATCACAAACCCCATGATCGATCATGAACAATGTCAGGACACAATGTCCATGATCGATCATGACCCGTGATTGATCACTAACCCCATGATCAATCATGACATACCCAAAAATGTTGAAAATCCAAAAAATTGTGCCATTTTTACGACATGGTTTGCTTCCATTTGACCCCCACATGAGTGGAGAATCATCTAGGATGACTCAAATCCTATTTCTCATTTAGGTCATTTTGTCACATTAGAACAAAGAGGGAAAGACTTATAAATGATTAGGGAAGTTCTTGAGCTAAGAGAGGAAGGTTCCTCTCCAATTGGATAAGTTTCACTTCATGGATTACTCATTTTATTCCGAGACCTAGCTTAAATGACTATAGATTCCTATTTTTCAACCTTATTTTATGGTTTTTATCCATATATTTGTTTGTTTACTCATAAAGGAAAGAAGGTTGAACAAAAAAAAAAAGAGTTTTTAAGGAGCTTTCTCTTTAAAACAATGAGGATTAGTATTGGGTGAGCATATATTCAGTTTATGCTCACTTTCCTATTCTTAGGATCATAGATGTATGATTTCTATGTCATGATTTAAGGTGTTATGGTTCTAATCTCTATGGAAATTAGTTATGTGAGTTTGATAGGTTGTTTATGCACACTTTCCTTTCTTAGGATCTTAGATTTGATGTTTGTGGGTTATATTTTAGTAGATTCATCTCTATTTCCTTTTAAGAATGTTGATTTCTCAGAGATTGATCATGATTCCTTTATATGAGCATGTTGGTTAGTGTTTCCTTGTTGGTTTCCATGATGTTCTTAGATCATGGAGTTGTTATATTGTGAATGGAGCTTTATGGGATGGTTAGGATGATCTCTAACATATGTGAAGGAGTTTAAGATCTTGATTTACATGGTTGTAGGGATTTAAAAGGTTTCTTGTAGTGAAAATTGGGTTTACCC
>JAOXJP010234430.1:0-10163 GCA_025762735.1 Platanus orientalis
CAATTCAAGAGTTATCATGATTAGTTGTATAGTTAAGTAATAACTTGGTCGATCCCTTAAGTAAAGTATTTTACAAATGATACAAGCAAAACGGAGTTGCTGAACGGAAAAATAATACTTATGAAATGTTATGCTTTGGTTTATCTCAGAATTTGTGGGGGGAAACAAGAACATACCACAAATTATATTCTCAACAAAATGTCTCACAAGAAAAATAAAAACCACATGAATTATGAAAATGTCAAAAACCTTCTTAGAAATTCTTAAAAGTGTGGGGGTGCTTAGTAAGGTAGGGGTCTCTATCCTTAAAAGGTCTGAGATAGGACCTAAAAGAGGCATTAAAATTTTGATAATGTAATGATGTCAAATTCGTTGAGAATTAACGAATGTAATAAGTGTGTGTGAAAATGATGTGGTAAATCTTGACATATTCATCGGAGATACAATACCATAAGGCAGTTGATCTCACATGAAATTATTTTCATAAAAAAAGATGATATCGTGGATCCATTAAATAAATGTTAAGAATAGATCAAGTTTACTGCTTATCGAGGGGAATGAGTTTAAAGCCTATATCTGAAAAGCCGTCATAATGGCAACCCTACTTAACTAACTAGAGATCCCAAGATCTTGGTTCAAAGGGACAACCGAATTATGTGATGACTTAGTAGTATTACTATGATCACTATGGAGAAAACTCTTTTCCACTCCTATGATGAATAGTGATACGTACTGCGAAGATCATGGTAAGCTATGCTTTAAATAATTCTTATATCTTGGAAATCCAAGTGGAATATGGCGGGATACTCTTAATAAGAATTACCTATGTGAGTGTGAAGGGACTGCTTCAAATAACAATTGCAAAACTAAATTCTCTAAAACACTCATGAGACCATGTGGTGTTCAGAGCCAAAATAAACACAATCATGAGAATCAAATTGTGTCTAGAAAAAAATTATATGAATTTTATTGTCTTGGTTTACACAAATGGTTAAACAGTTCAAGACATTACATTCACTGGTTAGCTAGTAAATCCGAGTCTTTCACAAAGGAAGGTTCAAAGCCACAAGCTACCTCTCCCTATATAGCAACTTTCCAAAAATACTCTATATCAGTGTCTGCGTATGCATTTTAGTAAGTTAATTTTCATTCATGTGGAAGATTGTTGGAAATAGTTTTGAAAGTGCCCAGATTTTACTATGCCCAGATTTCAAATTTAACTAAGTAAGCATCTTTGATCCAAAATAAAAATAGGATCCACAAGTCATTTGAAGTGGGTCCACATGGGTTCATGTTCACCTCGATGAGGAGAAAACGCCATATGGTTGGATGTTCAAAACCATTAATGGGTGAATGAGAAATTGTCTCTAAAGGTGCCTAGTTGAATACTAGTAAAACTAGTAAAATGGTGTGAAACTTGAATATCCTACATGGAATAGCCCATAAAACTTTGTGTTCATATAGAGTTATATTGAACATAAGTTTAGGCCCCAAGGGCCACCGCTGTTTTGTGGATGGTGAAGGAACTAGCCAACATGGGCCAAGCTCATATAAACACACACACGCGCATCGAATAGGGCTGGTTGGATTGGGTTGGGTCAATAAGAAAATAACAACAATATTTTTTTATTATTCTTTTTTTTTCTTCTCTCATATTAGGTTACACCTTAGGGGTGTGATTATTTGAAACGAATTTTACAATTTCACCCTTGTGGGGATGTGTTTTTATAGTTTGCCCTTGGTGACTATTTAGACCAAATAGACACACATGTGGCTATGAAATCACCCCTTTTAACACGTCTCTTCATCCGAGCATGTAGATGACTATTGAAACGCACCCCTTACCCCTATGTCTGTTCCTTACGGACATGAACATAGTTACTCAATTGCAATTTTCTAGTTTCGTGTTTGTTTAAACACCATGGGGTGTGTCTCTATGTCTGTTCCGAACAAACATGAACAAGTCTATAAATAAATCATCCCTCCTTCATTTTTAGAACTCATTTCCAAAGTTCGAATTCGTAGTATGCTATTTAGGCATCATAGAGGGTGTCCAAAATTAGGCATATAGAAAGCATTATAACGTGTTGTAAGAGAGAGAGAACAACACGAGTTTGATTCACCAGGCACACAGATTGCAGTGCTTCTTCTGTGTATAGTAATCATTGTATTATAGGAGGCAGACGTCCGTGATGATCGTAAGCACCAATGTGAGGATTAAAATCTGTTTTAAGAACATAGTGTCAAACACTAGCTTTGACCAATTTCAAGTCTGATTTATTGTCAATTCATCCAGTCAAGTTAATGGTTCTTTCATTTTATTTTCAAGTCTTTTAGATTATATGAAATGAATATTACTTGTTTGCAGAATAGTGTATATCATAGAATATAGAAACAACACTAATAACCCTCTAATGGGGTCCTACTCTATGAAGTGGCCATCTATGGACCCAAGTGTCCCTATAGAAAGAAAAAAAAAATTTAATAGTGCTCTAATATTTACTAACCCATCCCATGATCCTTCCACATGTTCGGGTGGGCCAACCCCTATAAGCTGGGCACCTTTCACCAATGCCCTATCTAATCTCAAGGCAAAAAGTAACTGGCTGAATAATGTCTACCGAACCAGTCCAGATCCACTCCTGATTGTTAAACTTCTGCTAATGCCTATAACGGTAATCAACCTGTGGCGAAAAAAATTAAAATCCCCTACTTCACTTTTTCACTTCCATTGATTTTTGCATGACATGTCAACCACCTAAATAGGCAAAACTTTAGCAGAAGTTTAATCACCAGGAGAGGATATGGAGTTTGACCCAACCCAGATAGATAAAAACGGTGCCACCCCTGTTTTCTATGCAACCTTGGTTCAGGGTAGATCAGCAGTATGGTTTTCCATATGAAATTGATATAAGCAAATGATAGAGAATACATTACGTAGAACCAGCAAGAAGAAGAGCAGAATGAATCAAAGCTTGCCATTACCTGTTGGAACGTGCTCAAGGAGGCCAAGATAAGACCCTCCAATCCAGACGCTGTACTTCCTCTCAGGTGGTGCCACCACCTTTATCTTCTTGCTGCTTGGGGCAAGAGCTGTGATCTCCTTGCTCATTCGATCAGCAATGCCTGGGAACATAGTTGACCCACCACTGAGCACGATGTTACCATACAAATCCTTCCTGATATCACACTTCATAATTGAATTATAAGTGGTTTGATGAATTCCTGCAGCTTCCATCCCGATGAGTGACGGTTGGAAGAGCACCTCCGGGCAACAGAACCGCTCTGCTCCAATTGTGATCACTTGACCATCGAGCAGCTCATAACTCTTCTCAATCAATGAGCTGCTCTTCGCAGTCTCGAGCTCCTGCTCATAATCAAGAGCTACATAGGCAAGCTTCTCCTTCATGTCACAAACAATTTCCGTCCAGCAAGGTCAAGCCGGAGGATGGCGTGTGGGAGCACAGATCCTTCATAGAAAGGGACAGTGTGGCTGACTCCATCACCAGAATCCAGTACAATACCTGAGGGCGAACATCACCAACAGGATGTTCTTCTGGAGCAACACGAAGCTCATTATAAAATGTATGATGCCATATTTTCTCCATGTCATCCCAGTTGCTAACAATCCCATGCTCAATGGGGTATTTCAATGTAAGGATACCTCTCTTGGACTGGGCCCCATCCCCTACATATGCATCTTTCTGCCCCATCCCATCTATAACACCAGTATGCCTGGGCCAACCAACATTACTTGGGAATACAGCCCTAGGAGCATCATCTCCAGCAAACCCAGCCGGTTGAGAGCAAGAAGACAGAAATATATTATCATAATAGGACACCATATTTGTGCAGCTTGAAATCGAATATGCCACTTGGAATCAATGGTTCTCACCTTAACTATACCAGTTCCATTATCACAAACAAGAGGTTGAATGTCATTGGTATCTGCCATACTTTATTTTGAGCCTGTACCAGCAACCACGTATACAAAGGAGTTAGAAGTTGCATATTAATGTAGTAGTGAATAGGGAAAACCGCGCAATCTTAGAGAAAAAAGGAGGCAGAATACAGTTTAAAGAGGCCCTGATTGCACATTTTTATAAGAGATGACATAAAATGTCTTCCTCGAAGTATTACTGCCTTTTGGGGACAGAAGTTTGGTGACTTGGGCAATGAAGCAAAGGAATGAACATACAACTCAACAAAATCTTCTCCTAACTACTTTGAGTTAGCTACACTCTTTCTGTTCTGTCATTCCTCTCTATCTAAGGTCATATCTCCATTAAATCACAAGTACTCCCGTCTTTCCTCAATACTTTTTTTAACCCAAGCCAAATTTGGCTTCCCCTTGTCCTTTAAGCACATTCAAGTTCCATTAATCACTTTTTATTTACGTAGTCATTGTTGCACACATAACTGAACTATTGGAATCATGTGTCCTGATAAATCCATTCACATAAAATATATTTTTTGTTTCTTTAATTAATAAAGAACCTTTTATTGCATCATTACATGTATTTCTTTTTATTATATGGATAATTATTTGATATCATAAGATAGGTGCTCCTCAGGTAACATACTAGGATGTTAGAAACATTGGAAGGTGTAGAGACTAGAGAGATCTGATAATTTAGTTCGTGTAGACCTGAAACATTATATCTGTGGGTAATGTTGGACACATCACTTATAGCCCTACTACATGCAAAGTTGTCATAGGATGAAGTGATGTAATCTCAGTCACTAGAGTGAGACTTTAAGCTTGCATGTAGGTGCATTACATAAATGCACTGAATAGATCCACTATGAACACACTTAATAAAATCTCATTGTCAGATTAAGTGTCGTTCTAATTTACAAACTCGTCCTTAAACCTAAGGAATTTGTATTTCTCTAAGTATTCTTGTCGATTTTGTATTTTCTTAAGTATCAAGTTAAATATTTAGTTTAGAACATATGTGATTTGATTGGACAAGAAAATTTGCTACCGGTGACTTTTGATATAGAGTTTGTCAAATGATTTTAAAATTACTTTATTATGGTAAATAGGTTTATTTTGAAAAAATTATTATCAAATAAATGTTTTAGATGTCTGATCAATTCATTAAGTTCTTAAAGATCACATGGATATCCAATCAATTCATTAAAATTCATTAATGTTGATGTATATGGGGCTTTATATGGGTAAAATATGTAAAAGTACATATGTCTTCTGTATATAGAGGGTATATTTGTAAATATCCACATGTTTGTATTATTTAACTTGAATATATACAATATGTATATACATAGGAGAGGCTGAATACACTCTCCATACGATTTCCCCAATTCCTTCTTTTTCTCTTCCTGTTCTTTCTCTCTTCCTTCTTCTACAAACCCAAGCACATTTCTTCAATTCCTTGCGTAAACCTACTATTAAATTTCTAAATATCACATTCTAATGACCAATAGGGTTAGACCGTAATTAATTTATTAACCTGAAGGTCACTAAGGAATATTATACAGTGAAAGAACATATTTGTGAAATATCTGTAAAAAAAGTGTCATTGTTATTTTCTTATCATTCAGAGGTCAGTTGTAATATGTCACATGGATTATTATAATTATTGGTGTGCCAATTGTAATTAATAGTAGGTACAGTATCATTAATGTAGTTTAACTTAATTAAAAATGTTGAGCCCCACAGCCTAAGGATAAGAATCCCAGAGTCCCTAGGACATCTTTAGTTTATCAAAAACTTTTTAAATAGAGCTAGCTGCCTACGTTCAAAATGTGCCCTGTAATGACTAAAATATATAAGCACTCCTTTGGAATAATAAAGCAATAGCTTCAACACAACAAATAGGCACATATGTTTACATACTGAATCATCCTCCAAATTTCTGATGAACAAAGAGAAGAGGTTTGAGATGGTACCTATAGGACTTTGGCATCACATATATAGGTGTGGGAGATAATTAAACTAAACTTTATACTCCCAGACTCCCAATGAGATCTTATGATACAAGCAGAATTCCAATCCATTCCCATAGAGAAGCTTCACCTCACCTTCCATCAGAATTTGTTGGTGGGGTATATTGTGGTTCAAACAAAAGTAAGAATCAGTCTTTAAATTATTAAATAGAAATTGCCAACCAATAGATTAATGAATTGAATTAGCCAAGTTTTCAAAAACTAAGCAGAGTTGTTGAAAACTCATCCCAGGTGAAACTGTTTTACACTATATCACCAATGTCAAAGAACTAGCTCCAAATTTTTTTGGCATGACATGAATGCAATAAAAACACCGCATGCAAGCATGCAGAGGAATTTCAGTATTGAATGGTGCAAGGTCTGCAAACTTTTTCCAACCAACTCCAGTAGGTATGCCCAAACATAAGTTTAAACCATCAATAACAACAGCAAGCACAAGTCTGAAAGAACTGCATGGATTCCAAATTGGTTATGAATTCTTATTTCACTTTCTCCTACATAGCATGATTAACTTGGTCATTGATTCCATCATCCATATTACCTCCAGGACGCCTCTCTCCAGAATGAATAGTGCTCTCATCCTACAAACTCTCAGTTGTTTTTGATATTGTTTACTATCAGCGATGCATGTGTTCCCCAACTAATCTGCAAGAAATTCTTCAAGAGGGGTTGTAATTATATATTTGATCAACTTAGATATGTGCTAAGGGTTTTAAGCATGCAGGTTTCTCATCAACAAATAGGCAAAGTCAGTAGGCTAATCAGGTTGCAAGTTGTGAGGAATATCACTTCGTAATGCTTAAAAAAACTAAGAAAATAAGGGAGGAAATAGGAGTTCAGATACACAACCAATGGTGGAATATATTCCTTCAATTATGAGTATAGATCAGTATTTTCCTCTATTTCCGGCAAAGCCACTCTCAAATCTCAAACGAAATCCTAAAAGAAAGTGGAACTATAAGAATGTAGAAGTAGTGGTAGAACGTGAAATCCATAAAGCATATTTATGAATGACTGGCGCATATCTACACCGGTGTTCAAGAAATAATTCAATCCACTGTTATTAACTAGTGGCGTGTCACAATCGATCTATACAGAAGTGACGGCCGGAATCAACTAGGATCATTAACACCTTTACAAAATCCAACCATCTATTCTACTAGACTCAGATTTCACAAACTACAACGTCGGCAAGAGATACGATGTCAAATATCTACCAATTATACTGATCTTCATCACAGAACAATCTCAGTTACGTATCAAAGAAGGATTATATCAGATTTCCAAGATCTGAAGTCAAACGAGCTTCATCAAACAAATCAGCTGAGATAAAATCTAAATCGAGCCATAACCTATAATTCAACGATAGAAAGCTAAATCGAGGAATAAAACAGAGTCGAGATTTGGAAGAGGAAAATATCACAAAAAATAGAGACACAAAACAGAGAAGATTCCATAATACAGAGAAAGAATCGGAGTGGAAGACAGGAAAAACTTACCTTTATGGTAAGGAGCGATGAGAAGATCGCAGGGGGCTTTCTCCTTCGTTTTGACGGAGGAGAGGAAACGCAAAAGAGAGAGTAGAGAGAGCGAGAGTGGAGAAAGGGCAGAGGGGCAGAGAATAGAGCGAGGTAACGGGGAATCATTTCTTTTTCTTTTTCTTTCGTTTCTTCTTCCCACGGGCAGTGAATTTGCAATGTGAGTGGGGATAACCTGACAGAACGGTAGCAGCACGACGGACGGTGGTGTGTCAGATTTTAATTTTGCTGACAGAAATATATGTGTCATAAGGTGCGGATTTGGTGCACCCCTTAATGTCTCCCTAAAGTCTCCTCCACCACATATAGGGTGAACACATCATGTCAAAAAGTGATTTATACTTTTCCTTTAGGAGGGGTGTAAATCACTTTTCAACATGATGTGTCCCTCTCACCAAATTATAATTTCAAATTCCTCCAGATTTGGTGCACCCCACCTTAATATACACGGGGCAACATCACAAATTGAAAATCACCCTCAAACTGTAGATCACTTTTTTGATGTCATGTGTCCACCCTTGCATATCAACAGATCTTAGGCACTCATTAATGAAACCAACCGAATTCACACCCGTGAAGTCCCGAACAAAATTTTTGATCTGATTTTAGCTCTTTCAGCCCAAACTGTTTGAGGTTACATAGTCTTGTTCATAAAACTTTAATGGAGAGAGTACCTTGGTTTTCTAGAGAGAATTCATTTTGCAGTCTTGGGATAACTTTTTTTATAATCTTTGTAATCTTCATTATAGTGAAAGATTTTGATTATCTTCAATGGTAAAGTAATATTGTTGAACTATGTAAATTTATGTATTATGTGAAATTATTCTTTGCAATTTTTGTTTACTCATTTTGTTTTATGTTGTTCTTAACCCAAATTTGATATGTTTTGTTATAACATTATGTTATGCAATGTTTTCCATGTAACTGCTAGTTTTTAAACAATCGTTGCAATTGCAATTATCTTCACATGTATGGATTGATGTTTGTTGAACATGTAACTAATTAATTAATAATGCCATCATTCATATGGGGTGGAATTAACTCTGGTTAAAAAGTGCCCATCCAAGGATGTTCTATCCAGGATTTGGAGTTTAGGATGGTGTCCAGGACAACAGGCAAAATGGGTGGGTGATCCAATTTTTGAATATGGAATATGTATCTTATTCCATAAGACACCTGTCTGGACTTCTTTATAGGGTCATTCTACCACCGAACTCGCCACTCCCCGACCTGGAGTTAGCCAATATTGGATCGACAACCAGAGTTCATATCCCTCCAACAAGGGATAACCTTACAAAAATATATATATATATTTTTTAAAATTTTAAAGTTAAAATTAAATTGCAAATTCTGCAGTTTTTGTTACCAAAAAAACAAGAAGTCTTTTTCTTTTGGATTAAGAGGAAAAAAAAACCCATGAACCCCCATCGGTCCGTGTTACCTATTGATTCATATTTTTCATCCGCCTTAAGAATTATGCATTCTACCCCTTAATCCTGACTTTTTCTCTCTTTTTTTCTTTTCGTTTTTCTTCGACTTTATTTTATTAGTAGAGGTTTTCTCCACGGTTACCATTTTTATAGTTTCCTTCTAGATATTATTATTATGATTATTTATTATAGAGGCGCATTGACATTATTTGGAAATCAGGGATCCTTCTGAAGGAACTTTCCAGTAAATCGATAATTAAAAGCAGATGAATAAGAGAAGGAAACCAAGGTTCATGAAGAGTATTATCAAATAAAAATCATGAAGAGGATAAAGAAGAACAAGAAGAAAAATGTACTTAGGCTTACTAGACCAGCTTCAGGGAAGGGGATTTATATAACATACAAAAACCCCTCTCAGCAAATCTGAAGAGCAAAAGATCGATCGCTTTCCGAGCAGATTAACACCTCTCCTGCCATTTTTTTTTATTAGCAAGGAGGCTGCCTGATTGTCTACTCGATAATTTTTTATCAATCCAAAAAATAAAAACATCAGATGAAAAAGAAAATAACAACATTTACGAAATCAAACAAAAAAGTAAATTAGAACGCATTACTCGATTGCTAAATCAAACAAAAAATAAAATAAAAAAGCAGCAAAACGTAACACACAAAGCAGAGAAAACTATGAGCTTCCTAAAGATCTCCATCCTTCGTATTTATAGACTGTCTGCTGTTCCCATACAAGGAAGAGAAACCCTAATCGCTTGTAATCCCAAAAAGACCAAAATAGCCCCATTCCTCTCCCCCTATTACTCTCGCACGGGACCTCGTTTGAGACCCACATCCCAGCTGCCTCATGTAAGGTGTTGATTCAATCTCTAATTTACTAGTTCTTTTACATAAGGAAAAGCCCTTAGATGTTTTAAACAGAATGGATATTTCATTTTCTTTTCTTTAAAAAAAAAAAAAACGAAAAGAGAGAATGGATAAATGTTTAACATCATCCATTTAGTTGTTGAAGTCTTTGGTCTGATTTTTATCGATCCATCCATGATAGTGGATTTCTTGCAGTGGAATTATTGTAGTTTTACAAGAGCTTTTACAACCGTGTGACACGTCAAAGAGTATATTCTCTAGAATTGATCTTAAGCATCTTAGGAAACCAAGGTGGTTAGATGACCTCTTATTTTTAGGTCATTCACACTCTTTCGTAATTTGACAC
>JAOXJP010234431.1:0-24180 GCA_025762735.1 Platanus orientalis
ACTTTACAAGCAATAGAGAAGAAATAGAGAGATTACCGAAGTTTTTGTCGAAATTTGGAGTTTCGGGTTCGATCCTTTGATCAGGTTCAAATCTCCATTTTCAAATGAAGTAGACTCAAATGGAGTTTTAGATTTAGTTTCTAGAAGCTAAATGAAGCAAGAAATTGCCAAAAAAAAAGATTTTTGAGGTTTTTGGTGACTTGTGATATGAGGGTGGTTGTCTGCGAGATGCGGCACGCGATACTCGCCCGTATCGGGTGTCTCAGGTTATTTTAAGCAAAAAAAGGCCATTTTGAACATGTTATCGCGAGATGCATGCACGATACCCGATACGTCTTGTGATAACTTGTCCAAATCACGAGATTTCGCTGTACATGGGGGTATCGTGTCGCACACCTGCGATACCAATACATCTTACACGATACAGCCCGTATCATGCGAGATTTTGAACTATGCTTGCTACTTAGGGATCATCTTAGGTTATTGACTTAGGATCCTCTGAGCATATGATTGGTATGCCATCACAATTGGTTTCCTTTGATCCTTAGGCTTCTTAATCTACAACTGTTCTTGTAGATTGCTCTACACGTCTATTAGTGGTTGTGGAGATTCTAATTTGACTTCTTTCTTATTTCTTTCATCTCTTCTACATATTCTCAAATTTCCATGTAGTCTATATCTTGTGTAAAAAAAACCAAGCCTTGAATTGTTCAGTGACTTTTTATCCTTTATTTTGTGTTTTCTAGGACCTCAAGATGAGGAAAATGACTGGTAGCGGGCATGAAACAAATGGCTTATATTTTCTAGTTGGGGATCCAAGAGGTGGTGGTGTAACTGCATTGAATTCCAGTGTCTCTCCCCTACAATGACACAATTGCTTGGGTCATCCATCTCTGCAGAAACTTAAATATAGTATTCCTTCTTTACAACATGTGTCAAGTCTAGAATGTGAGTGTGTTAGTTAAGGAAATATTATAAGATTTCCTTTCCTAGTCGCATTGATGTTCGTCAGTTTAATCCTATTGAACTGGTTTATTATGATATTTAGGGTCTTGCAAGACATAAATCTTTGTTTGGTTATTCTTTTATCGTTACTTTTGTGGATGATTATTCGCATATCACATAACTTTTTTTGTTAAAAGATCGTTTTGAATTGCTTTCTGTCTTTGCATTATTCTATAAAGAAATTGAAGTTCAATTTGGATATCTTCTATCTAAGAATGCACGCGAGTACACCTAAATAGATTTACAAAAATTTTGCAATTTAAATGGGATAGTATAGTAGATTTCTTATGCTCATACCCCACAACATAATGTTGTTGCCGAATGTAAGAATATACATGTTCTTGATATTGCTAAAACCCTTATGTTCTATATGCATGTACCCAAAACTTTTAGGGGGATGCTGCACTGACTACTTGTTTTCTTGTGAACCGCATATCATCATTTGCATTGAAGATCAATCTCCACATATTGTGTTGTTTCCTAGTCTTTATATATATAAAATTTGCTTACAAAAAGACTAATTAAGAAAGATATGGTAATGCAATCATGCAATTTTAACAATTTTGATAGCCTTTTGTTGGCTTATGTGATTACTTCCAGGATTTTAGTACTTAACTAGTAAAGGGAAAGTATGTTGCTTCAGGAAAGCTTAAGCTTTATATGACCTTAAGCAATCCTCTAGAGCATAATTTGAGAGGTTTTGTAGTGTCTTGCTCAAGAGTGGGTATAAATAGTGCCAAGCTGACCACACTCTCTTCGTCAAGCATAGAGGGGCAAGGTGACAACTCTCATTATATATGTGGATGACATTGTAGTCACAGATAATGATCAGTGTGAGATCCACAACTTGAAGAGTTTTTTTGGAAAAAAGGGTTTGAGATCAAGGACTTAGGATGCTTGAGATACTTTCTTGGCATTGAAGTTGCTAGATCTAAGGACATGTTTTTATCATAGCGAAAGTATGTGGTACATCTCTTCCAAGACTCCGGTATGTTGGGTTGTAGACCCTTGCGGGACTCCTATTGAGTCTAAGCTGATGAAGGTAATTGACTTATCGATATAGGTCAGTGTTAGAGATTGGTGGGGAAGTTGATCTTTTTGACATTAACTATACTAGGCATCTCTTATTTTATTGGAGTTGTTAGTCAGTTTATGCATGCTACCATTACAAAACATCTTGAGGCAGCATACCGTATTGTCTGATACTTATAGAATTGTCTTGGCCAAGGACTTTTATATGTAAAGCAGAATGATTTCAAAATTGAAGCTTTTACCTAAGTAGGATAGGCAGGATCCGTATCAAATAAGAGGTCCATGGCTGGATATTGTATCTTTATTGGAGGTTACCTTGTTACATGGTGAAGCAAGAAACAATCAATTGCTGAATTTAGAGCCATGGGACGTGGAATTTGTGAGATTCTATGGATTTATAGTCTTTTGTGAGAGTTGGGATTTAGTTCACAAGGTTCCATGAGTTTGTTTTGTGACAAGGTTTCAATTAGTATTGTTCACAATCCTGTTCAATATGATAGGTCCAAACATATTGAAGTTGATAGGCATTTCACTAAGGAGAAGCTTCAGTCCGAACAAATATGCATTTCTTTTGTGAAGATAGAAGACCAGCTAACTGACTTGTTTACTAAAGGTCTATGTAGTACTAGTTTTTAAAAATTTGTAGGCAAGCTTGGTATGCATAATATCTACATACCAGCTTGAGGGGAAGTGTTATTGTATGCGAGTATTACATGTAAGGGTACAATTATCCTTGCTTTTTTTTTAATCGATAAATTATAAACTTCAGTTGGAGATGCGAGTATCGATTCCCATACATCTCGCATGCTAAGCGAGCGCTCTCCCATCTGAGCTACAAATAGTGTTCTCATTCTGACCTGCCAGATTCAAACTAGCGACGTAAGGATTACTTGTTTCCATGCATTCTTACCGTTCGGCTTGGCTCAATGGTAAGGCTTACTGTTAGCGTTCCTGGTGGCACGGGTTCAAGTCACGGAAACAGCCTCTCCAGAAATGGGGGTAAGGCTGCGTACATCTTGCCCTCCCCAGACCCCGCGTTAGCGGGAGCCTCGTGCACTGAGCAGCCCTTTTATATATGAAAGTATGTGAGAGTAGCCAATCTCTCCATACGTTTATTTTCTCCCCAAATAAATTCTTCTTCTTCCTCACCAAATGCTAGAACACTACATCACCAAATTCCACTCTACAGTTTACACTAGTGACACAATGTTGTGGTTAGAGTGTCAGTAGGACCTGATCTCTTTTAAGAAAGTGTTTATTATATAAATACGTGAATATCTTCTATTAACGGTAGTTATTCAACTAAAATTTGGATTTTTTTTTCCTTTGTGCAGTTAGAGCTGTAAGACCAGGCCTTTTAAGCCTTTTTTTTTTAACTTCACAGTTTCGATCTTCTTATCCACATTCTTCTTCTCTTTTTTAATCTGCTGCCATGAACTTTTACTTTTTGTGACTCTGAAACTGGGTTCTGTGGAGGCTTCACAGCCTTGGAATCTGTTCTGGTCTTTGAAAGATATGCTTTTCAGGTCTAATCCTAAAGAAACTGATGGTCTCAGCTAGAGATTGAATCTCTTAAGCCTCCAACACTGAAAACTGTTTCTGCATTATATTTACTTTTCATTAGGGAAATCATATGGATTTCTTAACTTTGAAAGAAGTCTTGTGAATCTTCTACCTTCTGCCTAACTTTGAGATTCAGCTGGTCATGTTAATTTCCTCCAATAGATGATGCTTAAAAATTGTAGCTCTCTTGGTCATTATTATATTTATCATATCATGATTCTTAAAATATGTAACCTTTCTTGCAGATTCTTATGTTTGGTGGGATTGGAAAAGATGGGAGAAGGAGATAGACTGGATGGCTCTTCAAGGGATTAACTTGCCTTTGGCATTTACAGGGCAAGAGGCCATTTGGCAAAAAGTTTTCAAGGTCATATGATTATTCAAATTGTTTATCTTTGATGCATTTACTAATTTATTGTTTTGCTAAGGCATTTAGCTTGCACTGTGTCAGTGATAATAATTGTGTTTACATTGGCCTTTGGAGGATGAATCCAATTTTGCCTTTGCTAAACTTTCAATCGGGGAAATTTGATGACAATGAAGTTATAGAAATGATGGGTATCACAAAATTTTGCAACAACTTGTGACTTGGTTTTTTTTTCTTTTTCGGTGCTTTAATGCATGACCATGACCATGCCCATGCCATATGTTCTTTATTCTGTAGGGAGTAAATTGTTGGAGAATCCCTAGTTTGAGAATAAATAAAGGGAAAAGAGGAAGAGGAAGAACTTTACACATAGTATTGTAGCTCAGGTATTATCCATTTTTTTGATAAATATAAGATTTTGTATTATCATAACTTGAAAATCCAAAAATACATTATACAAACTACTAGTAGTCTAATACCATAGCAAGGTAGATGTAACTAATTCTAAAGTTTAACATCCAAACTAAAGTAAAAGTACTACTATTAGTATTAATATAAAAATACATCTTTTCAACATGGGTGAAAGTGTTATACTCTCAATTTGTCTACTCCCCCATGCTCCCAGACGCAAAGGCTGGGATGTATAGGATTAAAACCATTAAAACAGCTCTAAAAAACTTGCATCATGTGCCAGCCTTTGTGTTTGGGAGCATGGGGGAGTATACAATTTGGGAGTAGAACATTTGCTCCCTTTCAACATAAGCACAATAACAATATGTGTGGCCAAGGCAGGAATTTCCAAAGGGTACGCACATAACCCTAAACCTAGAGGTGATCTAGACCACTCATATTAGGTAGGGCAATTAAACGGTCAAGATGGCAACTCATGTTCTGTGAAAACGACGTGGGTGTGGAGGCCTAAATCTAGTGGGCCTCATAACATGACGGCCCAATGCCACTATGGCTTGAATAATCAAAAGGGGTTAGGCCTGAATGGTTTAGGCCATGCTGAGGCGGGCCTACATTCAGCCACTGAAAGGGCAAATGTGGAATCTCATAATGCAGAGAATTATAAAGGGGTTTCGACAGACGAGACTTCAAGACTTAATCGCAGGGGAGCTGTATTCTATGGCGGTTCTGAGGGGGGGTTGTCCAATCTCAAAGAGAATGGTTTGTCAGCAATAGCTGAGCCACCTCCGATTGAACGAATTGTTGGGAATGCGACGAACTCAAGGGTGTATTGCAGAACTATTGATGAGGTTTTTCAGGAAGTGTGGAGTGCAAAAAGGTTTTAAAGGAAGATGGCAACGGGATGCAGTCCGGGGGCTCTGGGTGTGATGTAGAATATGCCAATAATGCATTATGCGTGGAGAAAGATACAAGGTGAGTTCTTTGGTTGAGAAACCCTCAATATCTCCCATGATTGATGGATCATCTGCCAACATATCAACTCCGGATTTCTCAAAGAGGGGCTCGATCCTTTGTGGTGGAACCTGATACTTCGGTGGACATGTCCCACCAACATAGCAACCCTCTAAGTCTGGATGCTTTGAAACGACGACAAGATAATGATGGCTTGGGTTCTATGGTTGGTGAGGCCCTAGTTTCGGTGGGAGGTGGGGAGTGTTCTTTTGATGAAGTTGATGAATCTGACTCTGAATACGAAACAAAAGTGGAGGATGATGGGGTAGAGGAGCCAGTATCACACGATCTTTTCACACCTGTTCGTGAGCACTGAATTGTTGACTATGATGTTCCATCTGACGAAGCCTTCTCAACTCCTTCTCTAGACTCGGTTGGCAGGGCGATTAAAGCTGTGGAAATGGAGTGCTGGTGCTCTAATGGTGAATCGGTTCCAGATCATCAAAATTCATCACAAATACCAGGTACTTTAATCTCTTTTGTTGCAAATTCCATTCTAAATGATCCTGATTACTCTCGTATCCCTCCTCCTACTTCAAAACTCTCTTTATCTATATGTTCTGTGAATTCCATTCCCCTAAATGATCAAATCATGGATGCAAACCATGGTGATGCTGTGGATGATCATGTGGCCCAATCTATGGTGGAGTGCGATTGTGCAGTGGATGCAGTGGTGGATGTTGGTTCGAAGGAAGTTGGTATCTATGGCTCTTAACTGATACCTGCAAAAAAAGGGTGGATATCATGTTGGAGAAACTTGGGTTCACTGTTCATGACAAGAGTGGTCAGGAAGTAAAGTTATCGGATTACATTGAAGATGAGGAGGTTGATTGTAATGGGGAGGATAAAAATAAAGAAAGAAAAAAAATTAATAGTAAAGGTTGCCGTGAACTTCGGAACTTGCAATGAGATATGAAGGAGAAGGAAAATGTGGACTGCAACGTTGGGGATAAGAGAGCTTCCAGGGGAAAAATTAATGTTAACTTACGAAGATCATATCATGGAATGTTCGTGGTCTTGGTGGTGTAAGAAAGAGAAGGGCAGTGCGGGAGTGTGTATCCAAAGGAAATCTGACAATCTTGGTTTTGCAAGAAACTAAGATAATATGTGCAATCGTTTGGTGAAAAGTATAGTGGGCAAAAAGTTGACGGGTTGGTGTGCGCTTCTAGCTATTGGCACTTCGGGAGGGATCCTTATTGTGTGGGATCCGACAGAAGTCACAAAATTGGATGAAATAATCAAAAAATTTTCGGTGTCAATTAAGTTGGTGGAGGTGTCATCTGGCTTTGAAAGGATGATTTCTGGAGTCTATGGCTCTTTTAGGCCTTAGCAAAGGACTGATTTTTGGAATTAGTTTCTTTGTATTAGAGCCCATTGGGGAGGTCCTTGAGTAGTAGGGGGAGACTTTAATGTCATTAGATTCACTTATTAGAAGAGTCGTCCTTCAAATATCACTCGTAGCATGAGAGACTTCAGTGAGTTTATTACTCAGTGTGATCTTCGTGATGCCCCTCTATTAAATGCAAAGTTCACGTGGACGGATGGTAAGGATGACACTTTACTCTCAAGATTGGATAGATTTTTGGTGTCTAATGATTGGGAAGAAGTTTATCCTCATTTTTCTCAAGAGGCTATTCCAAAACTAGCCTCGGATCACTGACCTATCATGATTAACTCTTCAAAAACAAATTATGGCCCTATTTCCTTCCGCTTTGAGAATATGTGGGTATCTTATCCACAATTCAAGGACAAAATTCAGGAATGGTGGAATGAAATTGATGTAGAAGGTTACAAAGGCTTTCGATTTATGAAGAAACTACAAAACATTAAGCAAAATCTGAAGGTTTGGAATTGAAATACCTTTGGCATCATAAAAGAAATGAAAGAGTCAATTTGGGATGAATTGGGAGCTCTGGACCATAAATTGGAAGATGATGGATGCGTTCCTCCTCCGTTGAAAGAGAGGAAAAGTAAAATTTTGAGTGAGATGAAATCTTTATTAGGAAGAGAAGACACTTTTTGGAGCCAAAAAGTTAAGTGCAAATGGCTTAAAGATGGTGATGAAAATACCAAATACTTCCACAAAGTGGCAAATGAAAGAAAAAGAAAAAATACAATCTCAGCTCTATCTATTCAAGGTCATGTGGGGCAGGGCTTTGCAAAATTAAAGATGAGACCATTAGATACTTTGCCCTTCTTTATAAAAAGGATGATCAAGAAAAACCCCGTCTATCCAACTTATTCTCTTCCTGAATTGATATGGAAATGGCTTCCAAGTTGAAGAAGCCTTTTTAAATTAAAGAGGTTAAAAATGCAGTCATGTGTATGGGAAAAGACAAATCATCTGTCAATTAAAGAAGTTAAAAATGTAGTCATGTGTATGGGAAAAGACAAATGACCTGGATCGGATGGCTTCTCCATGCTCTTCTATCAAGAGTGTTGGGACATTATTCAAGAGGATCTAATGGAGGTATTTGCTGAATTCTTTGAATCCGGAGTTACATGCAAATAGGTTAATGCTACTTTCTTGGTATTATTACCCAAAAAGTCTAATGCAAAAGAATTGGCAGACTTTAGGCCCATAAGCTTGGTTGGTAGCTTATACAAAGTGATGGCAAAGGTTTTATCTATAAGATTAAGGAGGCCATTGAAAAGGTAGTCCTCAATTCCCAGAGTGCTTTTGTAAAGGGAAGACAAATCTTGGACAACACATTAATTGCAAATGAATGTGTGGATGGAAGGAAGAAATCTAAATTACCTGGCATTGTTTGCAAAATTGATTTCGAGAAAGCCTATGACAAAGTTGATTAGGGTTTTTTAAAATGGGTATTGGTGCAAAAAGGCTTTGGAGAAAGATAGATCAGATGGATCTCTGGTTGTCTAGATCATCCTCATTTCTCCATATTACTTAATAGAACATCAAAAGGTTTTTTTGAATCTTCTAGGGGCCTAAGACAAGGTGATCTGTCATCTCTTCTTTTATTCACTCTTGTGGCGGATGGTTTTAGTGAATTAATGGCTCGAGCCAAGGTTAGGGGAATTATTGAGGGCTTCACTGTTGGGAATGAGGGGTTTTCAGTTAACCACTTACAGTTTGTAGATGACACAATGTGCTTCCTTTGAGCGGATGTTTCCCAAATTCGATCATTGAAGGAGATTCTCACAATCTTTGAAACAATTTCGGGCCTTCAAATTAATATGTCAAAAACATCTATTGCTAGAATCGAAGTGAGTGGAGATGCCCTTTATCAATATGCTCAAATTCTTGGGTGTAAAACCGTTGAATGGCCACTGACATATTTGGGGCTTCCTCTAGGTGGTGCTCCAAGAACGCTTTCTTTTTGGGACTCAGTGATTGAAAGGATTCAGAATAAATTGGACAGCTGGAAAAGAGAGTACATTTCTTTGGGGGGAAGGATCACTTTAATTAAGGTTGCTCTTTCTAATCTTCCGGTATTCTACATGTCCTTATTCAAGATGCCGGTGAAAATCTTATCCCAAGTGGAGAAACTTCAATATGATTTCTTATGGGAAGATGGTTTGGTTAAGAAGGACCATTTGGTTAGTTGGAAGGATGTTTGTAGGCCTGTGTTGGAGGGTGGTCTGGGCATTGACAGAATTAAAGAAAGGAACATGGCTTTGATGAGTAAGGGGTTGTGGCGTTTCTCAACAGAAAGGGACTCTCTATGGTACTCCACAATTTATCACAAATATGGTTTATATTCAAATGGGTGGGATTGTTCCCAACATCCTTCAGCCTCTTGGTCCCTTATATGGAAAAATATTTCCAAATTATATCCTCTTTTCTCCCCTTTTACTAGATTTATTATTGGCGACGGTTGACCCATTAGCTTTTGGAAGGATTTATGGTGGGGTGACTCCACTTTGGCCTCTTTATTTCCCAGACTATTCCTCATATCATCTCAAAAAGAGGCCAAGGTTGCTGATATCCTTTCTAACTCTGATCACGGTCCCTCATGGAACCTTCTTTTTTCAAGAGGGTTGTATGACTGGGAGGCTTAATTGGTCACCACTCTCCTCGACTCCTTTAATGATTTATTCCTTTCAAGGACCAATGCGGATAAAAGGGTTTGGACCCTTTGAGTCATCTAGGAAGTTTTCTTCAAATTTTTTTTTCGTTGTTCTCTCCTCCCCAATCATTCTAGACTCCTTTTTTCCCCATAGGATGATCTGGAAACCGAATGCGCCGTCAAGAGTAAAAACTTTTTCATGGATTGCAGTGTTAGGTTGGATCAACACTATGGATATGTTACAAAAAAGAAGGCCATTTATGTTGCTATCTCCTTAGTGTTGTGTCTTTTGTCAAGAGGATAGGGAATTGGTCCATCACATTTTCCTTCACTGCTCTTTCTCAACCAAGATTTGGTTGTATTTCCTATTAAGAATGGGGCTTCAATGGGTAATGTCGGAAAATATCACTCAACTTTTCTCTTCATGGCATTGGTATGGTGTGAACATCAAAAGCAAAATATTCGGGGATAGCTTACTTCATGCCATTGTGTGGGGTATTTGGAAGGAGAGAAACAACCGTATATTTCACAATTCCTCGAGAAACTATGATGAGGTTATTGAGACAATCATTAGGGAGGTGGGGAGTTGGTTACATGTTACGGTGGAGTTCAAAGGCCTATTCCTCTCGGACTTCATTAGAGATTGGGTTACCTCCATCTCATACGCCCCCCGTTACAATCAATCTCGTAAGGATACCTCTTAGAATCCCCCTCCTCAAGGCTTTTTGAAACTAAATTTTGATGGGACTTCCAAAGGGAATCCCAGGCCAGCTGGGTACAGATGTGCGGTTCGAAATCATGTCGGTGTCCTTTACAAAGTGCTTAGTGGTCCTCTTGCGGTTTGTGATTCTACTATGGCGGAAACTCAAAGCTTGTTGAAGGGGCTGAAGGAGTTAAAGATTATGGGGATCTCAGGCTGCATCATTGAGGGAGACTCGGAAGTTGTAATTAGTTGGGGCTGGGGCAAGGAGTGTAACTCATGGTGAGTCTGGAGTATGGTTTATGAAATTGTGGAGCTTTCCTTGGAGCTTGACTGCTCTTTTTGTCATGTTCCTAGGGAGCAAAATGATCTTACAGATTCTCTTGCAATTTGGGGGGACTATAATGGTCTTTGTATGCCTTTTTAATTAATTTGTGTGTATTGTATCATTATGTTTTCCTTCTTTTTTTTGGCAATAAAATTTTCATTTATCGATTTTTTTTTTCTTTTCCTAATCCTAAAATTGTTGAAACATGGAGATACCTAACTGATCAACCAGCCACATTACCATTAGTACGCCCCATACTTTGACTTATTGACACAAAACCGTATTCACATCATTTATTGACACCCTTTCAGTAATTTGGTCATACCTATTCCAAATCACCTCGGATTTGCGCAATCTTGGTCTTGTTAGAAAGGTAATTGAATAACCTATCTAATGCTACCAAAATCAAGCCAAAATGGCAAGTTTTGGCCCTCCAAAACTTGGGCTAAAGGTAAGTGACGTTATTACCTCTAAAAAAATCCTAACAAAACTTTGGCACATAAAATAAATGTTCCTTGCCTATGAGATCGTAAATAATCCCACATAACATGTACACTTAAATCTAGCCCTTTTGTGGTGCAACACAAACATCAGTCTTGCATTGTTGTCCACATCAAAAGAAAGAGCTTCTTGAAGAAATTTCTTGGTGGTATAAACTCGAGGTGGAAAGGGCCTCTCTAGTGGAGAGCTATCTTGTAAAGAGGCAGCTAAAGAAGATTTTAAATGGGTGACTTTAATGGAAGAAGTCAAATGGAAGCAAAGGCAAAGGTGCAATGGCTTAAGGAGGGGATAATAACACAATTTTTTTTCATAGAATGGCTTTCAGAAGAAGAAATGTTAACAATATCTCAAGACTCATGGTAGGGGATGTAATGGTGGATGATATGCCTACCGTCCATGCTCATGTGGCTGCCTTTTTCAAAGAACTATATATGGATTCAGGTATGGTCAGACCTAAGTTGGATGGTGTGTCTTTTAAATAACTGGACGAGCATCAAAGGGATTGCTAGAAAGTCCTTTTTTGGAAGAGGAAATAAAGAACGTCATTTGGGGCTTTGAGGGTGATAAGGCGTCGAGGCCAGATGTATTCTCCATGGCTTTTTTAAGACATTCTGCAAGGTGATTAAGGGGATCAACAAATTTTATTATAAAGATTTCTTGGATAAGGGAAGCAAGATCACCTTCATCTCTCTTAATCCCAAAAAGGGTAGAGCGGAAAGGATCCAAGATTTTAGACCTATCAGTTTGGTGAGCAGCACATACAAAATCCTATCCAAGCTTTTGGCAGACATATTAAGAAGTGTTATGCCTTCAATCATTTCTAGCTATCAAGGAGCCTTTGTGGGAGGAAGACAGATTTTGGATGGACTGTTAATTGCTAATGAGTGTGTAGATTCCAATCTCAGAGAGGGGTCATCTAGAGTCCCTTGCAAACTGGATATTAGAAAGGCTTATGGCAGAGTGAATTGGGAGCTTTTGAATTATATGTTGTTTAGGATGGGTTTTGGCTTCAAGTGGAGAACTTGGATGAAGAAATGTTATAGCGCAATAACTTACTTGGTGTTTGTAAATGGATCCCTGGTCAAATACTTTAGTAGTTCAAGAGGATTAAGGCAAGGCGACCCCTTTCTCCTTTCTTGTTTTTGTTAATTGCCGTAGCTTTTGGGGCCCTTTTGCTTAAAGCCTACCAAGGTGGCCTATTGGAGGGATTCTAGGAGGGGCAAAATGGAACCCATCTCCAATTTGCTGACGACACTCATATTTTGCAAGAATTCTTGCACTCAAATGATGCACCTTTGTTGCATGATAAGATGCTCTGAGTTAGTGTCCGGACTGCGGGTCAACTTACCAAAAAGCAAGATCTATGGTGTGGGTTAGGGAACAAATCTTCATCAAATTGCAAAGGTGTTGGGATGTCAATTGGGTTCTCTTCCTATATCTTATTTGGGTCTCACTCTAGGATCCTCTTTCAAGAAGGAATAAGTCTGGAATCCGGTGATTACCCAAGTTCAGATACGAAGGAGTGGTTGGAAAGGTATGTATCTTTCAAAGGGAGGGAAGATCACTCTTGTTAAGTCTGTGCTTGCAAGCTTACCCACTTACTTCTTATCCCTTCTGACCATTCCCATCTCTGTGGCTTCTTTGATTGAGAAAATGCAATTTCTGTGGGAGGGATGGAAAGAGGAAAACAATCTGCACCGCGAGCCAAGGCATCTTGGAGGGTTAGGGATGAGAAAGATAAGGGACATGAATAGGTCTCTTCTTTCAAAGTGGTTATGGCGCTTTAGCACTGAAGAAAACAGCTATTGGAGGAAAGTAATCACAGACAAGTATGGCATGAGTAACAAATGCGAGACTGGGAGGACCATGGGACTGCATGGTGTTAGCCTTTGGAAAGGAATAAGGACCATGAATGACCATTACAAGGGGATTATCCTTATATAAGTGGGTAATGGGAGGAACACTTTCTTTTGGGAGGATAAATGGTGCTGTCCAAGACCTTTAAGGTTGGAATTTTCAGCATTTTTTAATATTGCTTCAAATAGGAGAGCTCTTGTGGCTGAGTTGTTTGTCTGAGCATCTCTCATGCTGTATTCCTTTTTTTATCTTTAAATATATTTACCGTGTTTTCTTCAAAAAAAAAAAAAAATGTGGGGTAAAACAATGGTTGGAACATGCAACTCAGATGATACTTAAATGATTGGGAAGTGGAGGATATGCTCACTTTGCTTAATCACTCAAATAATATCCAGCCAAACCTTGACAAAGAAGATTCCCGGCGTTGGCCCCTTGAACCTATTGGCTCTTTTACGGTGAAGTTGTGTTATTACGGGTCCTTCTATCCCTGGACTGAGGTGTCTTTTCTGTGGATGATCCTATTGAAAAGAAAAGCCCCTTCCAAGGTTTCATTCTTTGTATGGACAGTTCTTAAGGGTCGCATCCAAACTTCAGACCACCTTCAAAAACTTGGTACATCTTTGGTCAGTATGTGCTCTCTATGTCACGGACAAGAGGAGACAATTGACCATATGTTTCTTCATTGCTATTATGTTCATGATATGTGGTCGATGTTGTTAATGGAAGCGGGTGTGGGATGGGTTCTCTCTAGCAATTTCCTGGATTTCTTTGTCCAGTGGTCCTTTTTTGGGAAAGGTAAGTAGAGAAAAGGCTTTGGTGGTTGTGGTTCCATGCCATCTCATGGCCCCTTTGGCTGAATCGAAACAATAGGATCTTTGAGAATTATGCAGAAACATTGTACAAAGTATACAAAGAGCTCAAGAAAGATGCCTCTGGTGGGCGAGTGCCAGCAATGACTTTGCTATCACTTTGTTTAGCGATCTCAGAAGGGATTGGATTAACATTGTAAAAGGAGTTGTTTACACTTAGTTGTTTTTTTTTTTGTTTGTGCGCTTCTGCTGTTACGGCTTTCGGGGATATCCCCTTTCTAATAAAATTTTCTCTTATAAAACAAAGAAAATAAATAAAGAAAAAAAGAAAAGAAAAGAAAAAAACACCCACTATGTTTCAAATTCAAATCTTCCCACGACAACTCCTTTATATTCCTATGACATCTTCTAAATAAAGACCTAATAGCCCTCCCTACTTTAGAAACCCAACTAAAATAAAATAATGTATATGGGCTAGCAGTTGCCCTTACCTTCAAATCCCAAAATACCCCTAGTCTTTGGCTTTATTACAAGTAAAGTTTAAAGTAACGAATTCCCTAATCTACCTTCGACCTATGTTCCCTTTAACCAAACCCTTTGGATTAATGTTCTTCCCCATGCCTCTCGGCTCATGCATCACTTCATCACTGTGTTTTTCCAAAACTTCTAAAAGATTAGCTATGGATTTAATCTCCAAATCATTCTAATCCCTCTTAAGGTGAAGCACCCTCCTAAAATCACTCCCATCTGGAGTCAAGTAGCTAGCAACCTTGGCTTTCTTATTATTTGGCATTCTGAATATGCATTTTCGTTATTCCAAGGATTGTTTGTGCCCTACCTATTATCCCAATAGGGTGTTGGTTCGCTTCCCCACATGGATTTGAATTGCTGTCTTAAACATATTACAGTTAGTCATTATGGCTTTCCAACACCCCATACCATGGGGCATAGAAACCTAATTTCTCTCCCGTTCATTTGATATACCATATTTTGCTGCAATGACCTGTTTCCTTAAACTATCTACATCTTCCACAAAATGCACCATTTCAACAATAGAGCCCTGTTGATAGTGCTGATTTTCCGGATTTCCACACCTCCAATTTTCTTGGGTTTATGGACTGACTCCGAAGCAACCAACTGAAAACCATCTGCGCTTTCCAACTCCTTCATAAGAAATCCCTTTGCATCTCCTCAATAGTAGCCATGGATCAAAATCTCAGGATTGGATTTGGGATTGGCTTCTGCCGATCCTGATCTGATCCAACCGTGGATCTGGCAATCCTTAAAAGGATCGGCTGATCCCATGAAGGACTGCCCGATCCCAGGCCAGATCAGCCGGATCGTCCCGGGCGATCCCAATCCGATCCAACCGATCTTTAGAACCATGATAGTAGCAGCCTCCAGTGACAGGAATTATGTAGCCAGACTAGCAAGGACAGCATTTGATTAGCACTATTTCCCCACTTTTTAAAGAAACATATACTTCTATCCTCACAATCTCACTTGAACTCTTTCTGGAGCTGGGTTCCATTGATCTTTTCTTTTCTATGATGCTCTGGAAGGAAGGTCAAGGTATGAAATCAAAGGGCCCTTTCTTTGCTTCCCAAGTTTGCCATCAGCTATTGAATAATTGACATATCCTCCACCTGAAACATTGTGCTCTTTGAAAAGTTCACTCGTAGACCAATAATTGCCTCAAGGCACTGCATAACATAACTCACCAATATTACCTGTCTCTGAGAATATTTGCAGAAAATCCAGGTGTCATCCGCAAACTGTGGGTGCCTGACCTTTGGACTTGACTCTGACACTACAAATCCTTCCAACATCCTACTTTGAGCTTCCATTGTTAAAATACCTCCCAATACTTCAACAACCACTAGATTGTATTTTTCCATGGGCCTCATGTAATTTTATGGTTTTTTTTTTTTCATATGCAATCTTCTTTCATTAAATTATACTATAATAAAAGAAGTTAGCCAAGTGGTGTTGAAGTAAACGTGGAACCTTTTGTGGAGCTTGACAACTTTAGGGAATGAGAGTTTAGTGCATTGGAGAGGTAGGGGATCGAGAAGTCAATCAACCGGGGGTCATGGTAGGGATAGGGGTAGGGGTGGAAGGGGAAGGGGAAGAGGCTCTGCCTCTTGAAGTTTCCTTGTTTCATCACTCTGGTGAGGGACCGGAATGGGTGGGTCAGGGGCTGGTGATCTTTCAGGTTTGTTGCTTGATGTAGTTGGGGTGGGGGTGGGGTGTATGATGGGGCGGACCTCTGTGAGTTGGAAATGTCTTCTTCAATGAAGGGTTTTCACTTTTTATTTTTTATTTTTATTTATCTTTGCTTTTGTTTCCCTTCATGGCTTCGCTCGAGTATTATTTTTATTTATCTTTGCTTTATTTATTTTTATTTTCCTTAGTAAATTTCTGTTTCGTACCAAAAAGAAACATTTTAAAGATTTCTTTGGAAAACTAGATTAGAGGGACCTGATAAGAGAAAATGAAGGGATTGCTGGGTCTCAAATCTCAATATGTCTGGCTCTTTGCACCAACTGATCAAATTTTCCAGGAGATGGAGGTTTCAGGTAGATTGGTGTTGAAAGTGCTACCTATCAATCTTAGGGGCAGTAGAAACTTAGTACCAGGTGAGGAAGGGGAAGAGGGAGGGGCACTTCATCAAAATCTCACTTTGTTGAGCCTCTGTGCTTTTTAGCTGCCTGCTCCTTTGTTCTTTCTTCAGCAGTGTAGGTCAGTAGTCAGGTGAGGGGCAGTAGAAACCTAGTACAAGGCGAGGAAGGGGAAGAGGGAAAGGCACTTTATCAAAATCTTACTTTGTTGAGCCTGTGTGCTTTTTGGAGCTGCTTGCTTCTCTGTTCTTTCTTCAGGAGTGTAGATCAGTAGTCAGGAGTCCTTGTTTGGAATTTGAGAACTTTTTTTTGGGGACAATTAACAACTTTATTAAGAAGAAAAAAAAGGAAACAAAATACTAATACAACAACATACATAAAATCCACCAACTAGCAGTCGGGGATAACACTACCAACAAAACAAGACACCATCTCAACCCCTATGTTGGCCAACTTAACAGCCAACAAATCACAATCCCTTGGGACATGCATGAAAGACACTTCCAATATAATTGATAATTCTCTAATCTCGTACTGTAGAGGAGCAAGCTGCCATGATCCCATTCCGTTTCCAGACCCTTAATCTATAACTGTAGAGCCCCTCACAGTACAATCCCGAATACCCATCTTATGAATCTCATGAATGCCCATGAGGAGAGCCATCACCTCAGCCTGAATAGAGAACTTCCTTTTCTATTGTTTGGGGAGAGTCTTGGTTTGGGGCTGGGGGGAGCACAGAAATTTTGTTTATTCAGTGAGCTGTTTAGTCTTGTTTCTTTGTTTTGTGGGTCTACTATTGCATTTGTTTGTTTGTTTTCTTTCTTTATTTGTTTTTGTTTGTTTGTTTATTTGTTTTTCCCCCTGTTTTTCTGGTGTCTCTGGCTTTCCTCGAACTTTTTAGCAGGCCTTTCGCATTTTTGTTCTCTCTTTTCCTTCTTTTTCCAAGATTTTTTTTACCTATAAAAAAAGGAAGGGTGTTTTTTTTTTGGTTTTTGGGTCTTTCGAGAATTGAATGTCTTAAATTGTATATGCATCTTGAGACTTGAGTTCAGATTTTGATATCTTGTTGAACTTATTTCTTAGAATTGGTATGATGTAGCAGTTTAGGTGCAGTTTTCCTTCTATGTTTTTTTTTTTGACAAGTAAAGGGATATATATAGATAGGGGATGAGAAAGTCCCAGAAAGCCATACAAACTATACAAAGAGTCCTGAAAGAGACTTAAGATGACAATACAGTATCCCCAAGTACAATGCAGCCCAATAGAGTGATCCCTATGGCTTAGTAGCTCTCAAAATTATTTCTTTCGGATTGAATGCTGGCCTACAGATTTTTAAGTCCCTGGATTTCTTTGATATTTGAAGGCTTCCATTTGTTTTTATTCGTACCGGATGTGTAATTTGTAAAATTGTTTCATTACCATAAACTACAAGGCTTTTGAATTTGAGATTCATTTTAGTGAAACCAGTCTTCACCTGGTAATGAATTATCCAATAATGTTTACCTATCTGAAAACACACACGTACACATTTGGCTTCAAGAGTGAATTTGGTAAACCAAATCCAAATTTAGTTTTGAAAATTTTCCATTTTGATATTTGTTCATGACAATCTGTCAACTGAAGTGAATTGGCTTCAAGTTCATTTTCCAAATTAATTGGGAGACTGTCTTGTCATGCATAATTCCACAATCATTCTTCCCTAGTGTCCTTATGCTGAGAATTTTCTGTGCAGTGCCTTCTACAGGAATATGGTGAGAGTTGCAAAATGTGTCACATTCAATAAGGTGATTGTCAATGGTGAACCTCTTTGACGAAAGCCACCAACCCCTCTCTCTCTCTCTCACACACACACACATAAATGCACAATGCACATACACCTCTTAAGTTTGATTCTTTTTTCTCGAAAATGAGGCATAGTTGAAATTATTAAGTGGTGAAATGCAGGTGGTGGGAATATTTGGTTTCACTCCTGAAGATCACATCGGGAAAATTAGTTTCCCACCAGTGCAGGTATGTTTATTTGCTGGACTAGTCATTGGGCAGATAGTTTCTGTGGGGGTATTTAGGTATGATTGCGTTGGACCTGCATTCTAGTAAATAGTTATGTTACGTTGGTAAATTACGAAAAATTATGTCAGTGTAAAATTACAATGTATAAAATTTTGAGCTCTGAGGTAATGCTATGTGTGTTTGACTCTACTATGCGTACCGTGATACTTCACTGGAGCACCTATTGGAGCTACTCAGTATTTTTCTTATTGCAGGCTGTTCCATCCTTCCCCAGTTCATTCCCACACCTCTTCTCCGGCAAAGATGATCTCCGTTGCTTGATCCCATGTGCTATTGACCAGGTTTAGTCTTCTGAATGTTAGAACTTTCTATTCACTTGGAATATACCACCGAATCATATTATTTACTGGGATAATGACTTTAATTGGTTTACTGAATGAATAAGTTCATATGAACAACATCAATCATAAATTGATTAGTTCAAAAGCTGGAAACTTTTATATGACTTTTATACTATTTGAACTTATGAATTTGACAATTGTTAGGTAGATATATTGAATTCATTAGTGTATGAATATCGCCCCCCCAAAAAAAAAAAAAAAAAAAAAAATCAGAAGTGTATTTCCTAATTTTCCCATCAAGAAATTCCACTAGCCATTGGACTTGTGCTTGAGCTAGTTCTAAATCATTCCCTATGGGAAACTGAGGTACTTTTCAGTGTAATCCCAGGGGTACATGCATACCATTACATGTGGTGCATGTGCAGAAGGTATCCACCATTCATATAGTTCACATGAATGGTGGGTATTTAAATGATTGTGTGATGACCATTCATACTCTCTCTCTCTCTCTCTCTCTCTTGTGTGATGACCACCGAAAGTGATGAATGCTTTAGAAAAAGAATGTGTCTACAGGATGGAATGTTATGATCATCTGATCAGGTTAACTTCTGGGCTATCTTCTTGTTGAATTAATCTATTGGAGGGGTCCATGTAAAGCATCAATATTATGTGCATATTTGTATGCTGTTGTTATGTCACAATGTTATATGTATATTATATCAACCACAAGTATTATATTTAAATCTTCTTCTTTGGACGAATGCTTTTATTTATTTTTCACTACTGCTTTATCAGCATTTGTGTTCTTGTCTTTGCCATATGTCATAGCAGCATGATAACTGCATTTTCACTTGACTTCCTGACTGAATTCCATACTTATTTTTCATGATTTACTCAGGATCCTTATTTCAGAATGACACGAGATGTTGCTCCTAGGATAGGATATCAGAAGCCTGCGTTGATTGAATCGTCATTCTTCCCTGCCTTGCAGGTATTCGTATTATGTTACTTTTCCCCATATGGTTGCTGAGTTCCAATGCAAAGTAGATAGACTAAATTGTTGTTGTAAGTCATATATTTCTATCAGCTTATGGTAGCCTTGCTTTAACTGATTAATTCCATTGTCCTATCTATTTGATCTTTGCTTTTGTAATTATGGCTGTTATTGTGAATACAACTACATGGATTTCATACTTCAGAATTACTTATAAAGAACTTTTTTTTAGATTAGAAATTACTTATATTAACTTATTGTATAGAATCTTGTAGAATAATGTAATGTTTTTGACTTTTAAAGTCATCATTATCTTTAATTATCTAAATCTTGTCCAATCTATTTGAGGTTGGGTTTCATGTGAAAGATAAGGTAAAATATGTGCATTTGCTACCGCCTGACATATTCCTCCTTCCCCTGTGCTCCTGTATGACAATGCGATGCTGGAAAGCTTAACATCTGGCCCCTGTATGACAATTCCCTGGCCCCTTGCGATCCATGCTCCTTTCCTGCCCGCTTTATCTGGAACACCCAAGTCCCATCTAAGATTTCCTTCTTCATATGGGAGCTTTGGTGGGATCGTGCCCCTGCCATCGACCACCTCATTCACAGGGGATTCATCTCCCCCAACAGTTGCTGTATTTGTGCCTTGGAAGGGGAATCTTTGGGCCATCTTCATATCCATTGCTTGATTGCAGGCATCCTCTGGACCTACATGCTAGTTAGATTTGTTGTGGCTTGGGTTCACCCCTTAGCGGTGAAGGATATTATTAACAGCTGGTCTCACTTCTCAGTCCTTCAAGGACCGTAATCAGTTGGGTGCAGCAGTTTGGATTTTGATTCTCCTAGCTATCTATTGGACCATATGGGAGGAGCGTAATCGGCGACTCTTTGAAGGAGCTTCTAATCCACTACGCAAGCTTGTTGATTCAGTGCTCTTGATGATCTTCGCTTGGTTGTTGCCGTCTTTGCCTGACCTCTCTTCTTTCATATCGTGGATCTATGATTAGGATGGCTACATTTTTTGCCACTAATTGGCTATTGTTTTCTTTTTGTTGATAATTGCCTTGTTTTCTTGCCTTGCCTTGCATTTCTCATGCAGGCTGGTTTGTGCTCTTTGTTGTATCATGTTCTTTCTTTTATAATATATTTCCTTATCTTTCAAAAAAAAAATCTGCATTTGTTTTAACTTATTAAGTTTGTCTTAATTCAGGATTAAAGTTAGTATATGGTTTTGAGATAACTTCCCTTATAGCGGTTTGTTCTGGGGAGACCCACAGGTGGTGTGTTATGGCTGTTTATGGTCCTTCAGATGGTTCCCTTTTTCCAAAATTTTTGGCGGAATTAGATATGCTGCGCTTATCCTTCGACAATCCTTGGTGTATTGGAGGGGACTTTAATGAGATGTTGTTTCTGGATGAGAGGAGTAGGGGGGGTCGTAGGACGAGGAGAATGGAGTTATTTGGGGATTTTGTTGACAGGAATAACCTCCTTGATGTGCCAAGCTCTGGTCTGAGGTTTACTTGGTCAAATTTTCAGGAAAGACCAATAAGTAGGCTAGACAGATTCTTGATATCCCCGGAGTGGGAGGATCTCTTTTCTCCAACTGATGCCAGTGTTTTGCCCTGCCCTGGATCGGATCATACTCCTTTGTTACTGTCTGGAGGATCTTTGCAGTAAGGTCCGAAACCCTTTTGTTTTCAGCTTATGTGGCTATTGCATCCAGGTTTCAAAAATTTAGTGGCGGACTGGTGGAACTCTTTTGAGGTTGAGGGCCTCCCTGGCCAGAGGTTTCGTTTGAAGTTGAAGCTTCTTCGGGATAGCTTGAGGGTTTGGAATCGGGAGGTTTTTGAAAATGTTGAAAGTCGTAAAGAATCCATTCTCAATGAGATAAAACGCATGGATGCTAAGGAAGAGTTAGAAGTGCTTTCAGAGGAGGAAAGGTCGATTTGCATTTCCATGAAAGGTGACTTTGAGAGAACCTTGTTGATGGAAGAGATAATGTAGCGGTAGAAATCTCGAATTAAGTGGTTGAAAGAAGACGATAAGAACACTAAGTTTTTCCACAAAATGGCAAGCAGTCACCGTAGCTCCAATGGCATAAACAAGTTATTAGTGGGGGAGGCTTGGGAGGACAGGCCAGAGTTCATTAGCTCACATATAGTCCATTATTTTCGCCATTTTTATACTGAGGACTGGGGAGTGCAGTCGATGGTAGAGGGTATCTCATTTCCTTGTATTTCTGAGGATCAAAGGCTTTGGCTTGAACGTCCGTTTGAAGAAGAGGAGGTAAAAGGTGTCATTTGCATGTTGGAAGGAGACAAGGCCCCAGGTTCGGATGGTTTCCCTATTTTCTTTTACAAAGAGTGCTGGGAGACTCTTAAAGCAGATTTAATAGAGGTTGTTAGAGATTTTTATTAGAGAGGCTTCTTGGATAGAGGAAGCAATGCCACTTTCATCTCTTTGATTCCAAAAAAAGATGGGACAAGCTGCTTGACGGATTTCAGACCAATTAGCCTGGTGGAAAGCACTTATAAGATTATTTCTAAATGTCTTGCTGTGCAGCTTAAGTTAATTATTCCATTTATCCTTTCGAAAGAACAAGGGACATTTCTGTCTAGAAGATCTATTTCTGATGGTTTCCTTTGCGCCAGTGAATGTATTGATGACAGGATTAAAAGTGGGGTTCCTGGGGTGATATGCAAACTGGATATGGAGAAGGCTTATGACCATGTGAACTGAGATTTCCTCTATTATATTCTGGGGATATTTGGTTTTGGGCGGCGGTGAAGGGATTGGATGTGGAGATGTTTTAGTTCAGTTTCCTTTTCAGTTTTGATCAAAGGCATTCCCACTTGTACTTTCAAAGCCTCTAGGGGTTTGAGGCAAGGTGACCCGCTTTCCCCCCTCCTTTTTCTTTTGGTGGCGGAAACTTTGGGGGCAATGGTGTCTAAGGCGTTAGAGGGGGGCCTGATTGATGGCTTCAAAGTGGGGAGGGAGGAGGTGTTGGTTTCCCATTTGCAGTATGCAGATGATACTCATTCTGTGTAGTAATCATCAATTGCAAATTTGTTTTCTGAGATGTGTGCTGCGTTGTTTTTAGGCGGTTTCGGGTTTGAGAATGAATTTGTCCAAGAGTCATCTCATTGGGATTGGTGAGGTGCCAAATATTGAGATGTTGGTGGCTGATCTGGGGTGCCAAGTGGGTTCTCTCCATATTCGCTACTTGGGTCTCCCTTTAGGAATTGGATTTAAGAATAGGAGTGCTTGGGATCCGGTGGTGGACAGGATGCGAAAGAAACTTGCTGGTTGGAAAGCTCTTTATCTTTCCAGGGGTGGGAGAGTCACCTTAATTAAGGCTGCTTTTGCTAGCGTTCCAGTTTACTTCTTATCCCTCTTTGTTATTCTTTCTCAAGTGGCTCTTCAACTGGAGAAGCTTCAAAGGGATTTCTTATGGAAAGGGGGTGGTAATGAAAAGGGGCTCCATCTGGTGGCCTGGGACAGAGTTTGCTCTCCTAAATCTAAAGGGGGTCTAGGTATGCATAGTATGAAAGTAATGAATAAAGCTCTCCTTTGCAAATGGTTGTGGAGGTTTGGGAGGGAAGCAAGTAGTATTTGGAGGAAGGTTGTTGTCTCTCGCCATGGTGTTCTTTCTAATGGCAACCCATGCCTTACCCGTGGTTCTTATGGTCTTAGCCCCTGGAAGGGCATTATGCGGTTTTTTTGTGAGTTTGAAGGCGGTTTGAGGATCGAGTTGGGAAATGGTTTGAAGACTAAATTTTGGAAGGACATATGGTGTGACGAGAATCTGATCCAAAGGGTGTACCCTTTAGTTTTCTCTTAGGCAGTCGACCCTGATGCTCTTGTCCAGGATTATTTGGACCTCGACTCTAATCCTCCTTCTTGGCGTTTTATTATTAGGAGGCAAGTGTTTGATTGGGAAGTTCAGGACATTGTCAACCTCCTGGCCAGGCTTGAATCAGTAGTTCTAAATCCCGATGAAGATGACAGGAAAGTTTGGGCAGCATCTCCGGATGGTCTCTTCAGTGTGTGTTCTTGTGCCCTTCTCTTTGGTAGGCATGCGGATAGCCCAAACTCGTGGAAAATCATCTGGTACCCCCCGGTTCCCCCAAAGGTTCAATTTTTCATGTCGACAGCTTCTTTGGGCAGAATTCAGACGATTGACTTGCTCAAAAGGAAGGGCCTCGTTTTGATTAATCACTGTTGTCTTTAAAAGGTGGATGGGGAGTCTGTATCTCATTCTTTAGTGCATTGCCCCTTTGCTTGGGAGGTTTGGTTCGGGGTCCTTAGGGACTTTGGGATGAAGTGGGTTTTTCGGCAGATTTGCATTCCCTGCTTCTTTCCTGGAAAGGCACTGCCTTTTCAGTAAGAGGGAAACGGATTTGGAGCCTGGTTCCGATAGCGGTGTGTTGGTCTATATGGTTGGAAAGGAATAAAAGGATTTTGGAGGGGTTTGCAGAGCCTTCCTTCAAAGTCCACCAGCGGGCGAGGGATCTCATTCTCTTATGGGCCACTCAATGTAAAGATTGTGATCTTTTATCACCATCTGATATCAAGAGAGATTGGGAGGGGATAATC
>JAOXJP010234432.1:0-10163 GCA_025762735.1 Platanus orientalis
CCAACCTAAGTTTAAGTTTAAGTACAAAAAACATGAAGAAGAGAAGTAGTTCCACTCATAAAGAACAAGAAAACAACTAAAAATTTTATTCATTCCATCATACCAAGTACAAAAACATGCAGTCTATATATAAGCTCATAAAATCAAGAAAATAGAAATAAAACCAACTTAGAAACTCCTAAACTACTAACTTACTACTTAAGATTTTCCTAAACTAAAAATCACTAAAACATTGATTTTCTAAAAAAAAATACCAAAATCAGGTCCTCTTAAAGGATTTCGTCCAACATTCTTGGAGGGCCCCACTTTAACTTGTTGACTCTCTAAAATTACTAAAAAATACCATTAAATAATGCCTTTTTACAAAATACGCTAACAAAAATTAAAATGTATATCATATCCTAGACTCTAATAACTCATGAAATATTAAATAAAACAGTAAACTGACTTAATAAAGACTCCATCATGCATCCCAAAGATGTTCCTTCATGTGCTTCCAGATGTCTTCTCATGTGGATCCCACCAAGAGGCATGTGGGTCCCACGTGATCTTCCATGTCCCCATCAAAGAAGAAGAGAGTAGAGAAGAGAAGAAATATGTTTGAAAGAAATCGTATGAACCTGTATATGTGTATATAATTGATTACACAGTAGGGCTGGATGTGTAATTTCATCCATACCCTCATATAAATATATAAATATCCAAGAAATACATATATCAGACTATGGAAAATTATACCCTCTCCTTGCATGCTTTTACACTCTCCCTCAAGCTAGTGTGTAGATGGAACACATACCAAGCTTGCTAACTAAGAACTGAAATTGGAACCACTCAGCCATTTAGTTAATAATTCTACAAGTTACTCATCCGTCTAGACAAAAGGAATGCAAAGTTGACCAAACATGATCTTCTCTTTAATAAAATAACAATCTACTTCAATACGTTTAGTACAATCATGCTAAACAGGATTGTGAGCAATGCATATAGTCTTTTTATTGTTAGTATAAACTCATTAGACCTCTAACTGGAAAACCTAATTCGGAAAATAGCATCTTTAGTCATAATTGTTCACATATGTCATGAGTCATAGAATGATATTCAGCTTCAATACTAGAATGAGCCACAACACTATGTTGCTTGCTTCACCACATGACTAAGGCTATCTTTGGCACGCAATCTTGGAACATACGATTGTGATCCAGTGATCAAATCAATAGATTGCAATCAGGTTGATCATTGGATCAGATTGTGGCAATCTTTCGGCTGCAATGTTTTTAAAATACAATCTATAGATTGAAATACAAATTTTATGTTTGGCATGTGATCTCAAGATTGCAAACTCATCTATTCTATATATACTAAAGAAAAGGTGGTCCTATGTGGCACCCCTCTTAATTTTTTATTTGGAATGTAATATTTTTTTAGAGAATGCCATGTGGACAACCCCACCCCTCACCCCACAATTCCCTCTCTCTTTTATTCTATATCAATTCCTAAAATCTCTCTCAACTTCTTCCTAATTTTCCTCCACTACTCTCTCTTCTTTTAAACCCACATTCTCTCTCCCTACCTACTTATCTACATTTTCTCTCCCATCCTATTTCTTCTCACTCACAAAGGTCTCACACGGGATTTCAACTTGCTTAAAAATATATACAAGGGCATAGCTATATTTTAATTGTTTATTTTAATTTTCTTTGATCATTTACCTGTGTGCACGGGGCATTTGCTAGTACATAAATAATTTATAAAGAAAAAAGAAAGAAAGATTGAAACCAAATAGGATTTTCCAATGGGAGAAGGAACTGCATTGGTCCAATAAGTTAATATTGGACATCAAAGGTAAGGGGTAATCATTGCCCAAGTGTATTATCAAGTTCAATCTTCATTCATTTCCAAAAAAATATTCAATCTCCAACAATATTTTTTTGTCAGGTAAAATCTCCTCATATATATATTCAAAAACATTTGGCAACCCATGTAAATCAAACCAAACTGCAGATTAGGTTATTCTGAACAGGAAAGCCTCATGTTTCACTCTGACCTGTAAAAAAAATACCACTATACCAAAGGATTAAACATAGAAAAAGAACAAGAAAAACATAACAAATTAAAACAGGGCATGGCAAAAGCAAACAAAGTGGCTAGCTTGGCTGCTGCAGGTTGCAAATGTGAAAATAACGAACAACCACCACCATGTTACTGAGGACCCGCAAACCAGGTGGTGGGTAGTTGTTATTTCCATGTTTGCAACCTCTCCAAATCTTCCATTGAGTAAGAATGTGATGCGACATTCAAGAGATGAACAAACGATTGTATATACAAATAAGAAAGAATCAAGAAGTTATTTATTGTCTATATTGCTTGTTTCACCTGAATTTCATCACTGAGGTTGACTATGAAAGCATTGGGAATGGGGTTGATGGCAACCCACTTGCCATTTATTTCTGAGGACCCATAAACCAGACACAGCATCTTGAAGAAGTATGATGATTGCATTAGAATCAGAATGGGTAGGCAATCCAGTAATAAAACAGGTTGGGCACGGTGGATAGTAATTGACGGCCATGTGTTGTGCATGCCTGTTTAATACCTTATCCATGCAATCTATCTCTTAAGCCTAAGCTCTCCGAAATCGCTTCAAGTTGGCCAATCTGTTTGCTTCTGCTATGGCTTGGTTTGCAAGGTTGGCTAAGCAATCTGTTTGCATTCAATCTATGTCTACCCTTCGCAGATTCGCTAGCTTGGCTGCCAGCCTGCCACAGGTTGCAAACGTGAAAATAACAGGCAACCTCCACCTATCCAGCCACCATCTCCACCTCTTTCGCCACCTCCTCTGCATCTCCCTTCACCACTTCAGCCTTTAAATCCACCCCAACCATGGCCTCTTGGAGGCTTCATCCTCACACAAAAAATCATTGAAATTGTTGTTTAACCTGTTTGATTTTTGCTAATTTGCTGATTTTTACTTAAAGAAATGCTGAGGATGAATTGGTTGAGGACGAGTCCAACCCTACGATTTGCTGAATTAAAGAGCAATAAAAAATGAAGAACAAAAGAGGTTTTATGTTTTATTTGTAAAAATACATAAATGTCCCCAACTTCTAACACGTGAACTTAAGTACTCAGCACCTTTTAACTCTGATCGTGATCCTTGGATTTGTGGATTGAGCTTTTCAACACGATCATGAATATGACTAAAATCCAAACTCGATCCGAAAATTTCAACGAAGATCGGATGCCCAATGAGGAGGTTTTGATATTAGATTGCAGTCTAACACTCGATCACGATCTAAGATTGGATGCCAAAGAGAGCCTAAGTTTCCTCCAACAAATGTACAACATCCAGCAGTGGACCTCCTATCAGAAACAAAACTTGTCCAATCGTCATCTGTATGCCCAAACACTCTGTTTCTTGCCTCGCCATGTGACTAAGTTTCCTCCAATAAAAGTACAATATCTAGAAGTGGACCTCTTGTCATAAATAGAAGCTACCCAATCATCATTTGTATATGCCTCAACTTGTAATCCATTCCTACTTGTGACTACCAATCCTTTACCTGGGCTGCCTTTGAGAATTGAGATAGCAGAGTATCTTGTACACTGCTTCCATGTAAACCATGGTAAGAGCATGCATAAATTGGCTTGTAACAGTAACAACAAAGGCAATGTCGGGGTGTGTCATGGATAGATAAATGAGGTGCCCTACCAACCTCCTGTATATACCAGTATCAATGAATCTATCACCATCCTCTTTCTGAATTTCTGATTTGAATCCGTAGGAGTGTCAGCCGGCTTACAACCTAACATGCTAGTTTTAGTGAGTAGATCTAGCGTATATTTTCGTTTAGATATGAAGATGCCCTTTATTCAAACGGGCTACTTCAATCCCAAGAAAATACTTGGGCTGCCTCAAGTCTTTTATCTTAAATTCTTTGGCTAAAAAACTCTTTAACTCCATCTCAACTTCATTATTTCCTGTGATCACTATGTTGTCAACATAAACTACTAATGTAGTCACCTTGTTACCCTGTCTCTTAACACAATGTGTGGTCAGCCTAACATTAGATATATCAATATGCTACCACAGAAGTATGATATCTCTCAAACCAAGCTCAAGGAGACTATATCAAGCCACAAAGATCTTTCTTCAACCTGCACACCTTACCTTTACCCGGAGCAATCTGAAATCTAGGTGGCAATTTCATATAAACTTCTTCATCAAAGTCACCATGGAAAAAACTGTTGCAGTAGCTCTCCATTATTTGGAAAAGGCTTACCCTCTTTAGAAGCCTAAGCCTAAAATTCAGAGGAAAGAAGAATGGAGGCAGATGCCTATGGTAAAGGAGTGTTTTAGAGTCTTTTAATTTTAAGTTCTACATGTAAGAAGGCTTTAAATAGCCATGGGAATAGGATTTATTAATTAGGAGTGTTGAAGGGTGTTTTAGGGATTTTTATGTTATTTTTTTACAGAAGAAATAGGGTTGTTAGTGTTCGTCAAGTAGGTCACTTAAGGGGGGGCGGTATTTTTGGCACTTTGGGCCAATTTTACAGGTTAAAAGAGCGGAAGTTTGGAATCTACTCAAAGGCTTTAACATAGGGAATTTTAACGTCTCAGTCTCCCATCTTCAATTTGTTGATGACACAATACTGCTTTATAAGGCAAATGATATGCTTACCCATAATCTAAGATCCATTTTGAAGTGTTTTGAACGTATCTCCGGTTTAGTTGTGTTTATGGAAAAAGAATTACATTTCATTGGGGGGTAGAATTGCCCTTATAAGGTCTACCTTGGCCAACCTTCTCACATATTACCTTTCCATCTTTAAGGCTCCCCAAAAAGTGATTAGTACCATTGAGAAACTACAAAAGGATTTCCTATGGGAACCTAGAAATACTAGAAAGGATCATCTTCTGAAGTGAAAACAAGTCTGTCGACCGATGGAAATGGGGGGACTTGGTTTGGGAAAATCGGGGATTTAGAATGAGGCCTTGTTGGCTAAGTGGTTATGGAGATTCCCCCAGGATGTTGGTAGCTTATGGCATTCGGTTATTGTAGCAAAATATGGTCTCATGGTGAATGGATGGGATTCAAATCTCGGGGGAAGAGCGCTTCTATCTTGCCCTTGGAAGAATATTTCCAAGATGTACTCCAAATTTGTATCCAATATCAGATATGAAGCTAAAAAAGGGGATAATATCAGATTTTGGAAGGATTTATGGTGGGTTGATGTCAAATTCTGTCAGAGGTTCTAGCGGATTTATTCAATCTCTAATAAAAAAGGGCTTCCAATTTCATATTTCTACTCTGAATCTTCACCAAGTTCTAACTTTTCTTGGGATTTAGGTCTTCGTCGTGGCTTGAGAGAGTTTGAAATTGATGAGGTCTCCACCCTCTCTTCTCTCCTATCTGGCATTTTTATTGATCATTTACTCCAAGATTCTCATATCTGGTCTCTATCATCGAGTGGTTGTTTTTCTCTCTCCTTTAGGAAAAGTCTCATTTTGAAATCCATTCCTCTTACTGCTTGCGCCTCCTTCCATTGTTATTTGGAAACTTCATGGTCCCCCTAGATATAAGGCCCTATGTTGGGAGGTTGCCAACAAATGTGTGAACACTTGCGATATGCTGCAGCGTAGACGGAAAGGTTGGACCCTCCTTCCTCATGTTTGAATACTGTGCTTAAAGGATGGTGAATCAGGGAATCACATTTTTATTCACTATCTTTTTGCTTGTGAGATTTGGAACTATTTCACTAACTTATATGGTATCTTCTTAGTTTTTCCATTGGAGATTACAGATATTCTGTGAACATGGTCACTCGCTCCTTTTCCCAAGAGGGAGAAACTTATATGGAAATACGCTCCTATTGTCATCATTTGGTTCTTATGGGAAGAGTAGAATATAAGAATCTTTGAGGATAAGAAAAGATCCACCATTTAAGTGATTAAGTCCATAGTGGTTCGAATTGCTCATGGGGCTTTCGAGAAGATAGAATTCCAAGGCATCACATTGGACAACTTAATTAGGGACCTACCTATTATCATTATGTCGGCACCATATGTTCCTCTCCGCTCTTTTCTGTGGATCCTTCTATTGGGTGAGGAACTAAAGTTGAATTTTGATGGCAGCTCCCTAGGAAATCTGGGCCCTTCTGGTTTTGGTGGTCTTATCTCCGACTATTTCGGGGGTTGCCTAGTAGCACACTTAGGGCCTCTTGGACATGAGAATGCCATTCTTGCTGAACTAAAGGTTGCTTTGTTCGGTTTGAAACTCATTCATGATAGAAGCCTGAATCATCGAACCGTTTGTGTAGAAGGTGACTCGGCAACTGTAATAGGTTGGCTGAAAAATGGAAAGAATGGTCCCTGGAGGCTATCCCATCTTTTGTGAGAGGTAGCTTTTCTTGTCTCTTCTTTGAACATCTCATTCAGATGGATCCCAAGAGAAGCGAATTCTGTTGCTGATGGCTTGGCCAAGAGGGGGGTGCTTAAGAAAACGATCTTCATGAGCCTTCTTGAAGATGAGATAAACAATTAATGTCTGTATTTGGTACTTTATATGGGAGATTCTCCCTCTTTGTTTTGTTTCCTTTCGTTCTTTTTTTTAATTTCTTCTCAATATTGTAATTTTCTCTCCGCCCCTTCTTCTTAATATATTCCCCGTTATTCAGCGAAAAAAAAAAAAATAGTGCCATTAGCTAATTTGGGTTTCTAGTTATTTGGTTGTTTTTGTAAAAAGGCTTAAAATCCAATGTTAGTTTGGGTTTTTAGGATAATCCCAAAACTGATTTTTAGCTCAAGTTTTTTAAGGTTAAAACTTGCCTTTTTGGCTTGATTTTGGTGTCATTAGAGAGGTCATTCAGTTACCTTTTTAACAAGACCAAGATTGTGCAAATCTGAGGTGGTTTGGGAAAGTTATGACCAAATTACTAAAAGGGTATTAATCAGTGATGAAAATAGTGTTTTTAGAAGGTTGTGTTTTTGAAAGTCTTAAATTTTAGTAGTCTAAAGTTTAGGAAAGTGTTATTTAGAAATCTTTTTGAAATTAGAAGTTTCTTAATTGTTTTTAGGAAGTCAAATTTTTAGTAGTTTAGTTTTAGGAAATACTTGATTCCCAAATTTAGAAATTAGAAGTTGCTAAATTAGGAAAATATCTATTTTCATTGCATTATAAGCCTATTTAAAGGCATCCCTAGACATGAATTGAAAGAGTGAAGAAGGAATTGAATTTTGACACTTGTGTGTTGTGGGCTTGGCCCTTGTTATCTTTTTTTTTTTTCTCTCTCTTTCTCTCAAGGTTGAGTTGTGATACTCCCCTTCTTTATCTATCTTTCTCTTCATAATCCCAACAACATCTTCTCTCTTTCTTCTTCTACCCTAGACACATTTTTTCTTTGAATTCTTTTAAGGCTTTCGAATCCCTAAGAATCCCCTATTGAGCCCCTAAACTTTTTCTTTAATTCTGCTATTCTTTGCTAGATTATTAGAAAAGATTCCACACTAGTTTTATTAGAACCACTATTAAAGAACTTTAAATTTTTTGAAATTATATGATTTGACGAATCAAATTGATATGGGAGCATACTATGTTAAGAAGAAGCTAGAGGACCATGGATAGTTTTCTTTGTCAAGTTTAATAGAATAGTTCATTTTCCTGTTATTTTCTTATTTTAGAAGCTTTAATTAGTGATAATTTTGTAATAAGGTCAATAGTGCCATGGTTAGTTTAGTTTTTGTTTTTTTGAGTTTTTAGTTGTAATCTAGTTTTTCACTTTGGACCCAATTTTTCTATAGCCAAAACTTGACTTTTTGGCTTGATTTTGGTGTCATTAGATAGGTTGTTCATTTACCTTTCTTACGAGACCAAGATTGTGCAATTTTGAGGTGATTTGGGAAAGTTATGACCAAATTACTAAGGGGGTGTCAATAAAAATGGGAATAGTGTTTTTTTAGAAAGTCTTTGAGTTTTAATAGTTTAGGATTTAGGAATTTTATGTTATCGAAAACTTGGTTAGAAAATTTAGGATTTTATGAAGTTTCTAATTGTTTAAGATCTTGTAGGACCCAAAATATCTTGTTTGTCAAGCAAGTAAAGTCTCTTTAGTTAAGTAGTTTAATTTAGTAGGATTCTCTTTTTTTTATTTTTATTTTTTATAGAAAGTTTAGAAATTAATGTCCTAGGTTGTATGGATTTTATTTTATTTTATTTCATTGTAAGCTTATTTAAAGAGGTACCCACGTATAAATAAAGTAGTTGAAGATGAATATTTGAAAAGAAAACACGTGTGTTGAAGTGGGTGGTATCCTAAGTTCTCTCTCAACCCCTCATATGAGGTGAACTTTTAACTCTCTTTCTCTCTTCTTCTTCCCTATCTTCTTTATTTCTTGTTTTCTTGATTTTTTTTCACTTATATTATTCTCTTGATTCAAGAATTGTGTTTCTAGACCTATCCTACATCATATTTGGTATCATAGCCAAGTTTATCAATTAATTTTTATTAGTCGGGATCCTTTCTTGAACAAAAGACTTGTCCTAATAACCTTTCAATTTCAAAATTTAGTGTTTGGAAGTTCTTTATTTTAGGGTTCTTTCAAAAGTGCCCCAAATTAATTTAGGGCCTAATTTAGGCTTCAAAATAATTTTATAATTTTATGGCATATCCTAAAAAGTTGAATTTTTTTTTTTGATAGAGGTTAGAACCAAGTTTTCCCTTCTATCTGGGAAACTCTTATGCGTTCTAATTATTGATCGGAGTGAAGAGAACTTGATCTCTTTAAGTGTGGTGGAAGAAATTGAACGAGATGAACAAAATCATGCATACTGTGGGTACTATAATGACGAGTATTGCGTTGAGTTCTTCATGCCTACATGCAAATTATGTGACATACAAGATTTCATCAGACTGTCATGGAGTGATCTTAGGGTGATCATGGATCATGGAAAGGTGTGTAACTTACAATGTGAAGACATGCCTCTTGAAACTCATTAGTTGTGGTCGATGGTATGGTCTTACAACATTACCACAACAACCCAACCCAAAGGATCCATTAAGTCCAAAAGAACCTATACTAAAGGAGGATTCTTCTTTGAAGACGGAATCTTTCAAAGAACATGAGCCAGCATTCAAAGAGGTTTCCCAACAAATGGTGTCAACTAAGGACCCTGAACCAGCTCTATTAATCCTCAAGATGAACTACAAGTTGAGACGAAGGAAGAATCTAAGGAAGACATCAAGTTGTAGCCCAAGGAAACAGATGCACCACAAGTTGATTGCGTGTTGTTCTTCTCCAATATACATTCAATGTTGCTGCCCTGATAATTTGAAGATCCATAAAATGAAGTGTATATCTTTGAATTTGAGACTTCCACCGCAACAAATTTGTGGTCGAACTTTTTCATACCAGGGAGTACGATGCGGGAGCATACCATGTCAAGAGGAAGAAGCTAGAGGACCATGGATAGTCTTCTTTGTTAAGTCTAGTAGAATAGTTTATTTTCTTGTTTTAGAAGTGTTAATTAGTGGTAATTTTGTAATAATGCCAATAGTGTCATGGTTAGTTTAGTTTTCTTGGAGTTTTTAGTTGTAATCCCGTTTTTCACTTTGGACCTAATTTTTCTATGGCCAAACTTGACTTTTTGGCTTGATTTTGGTGTCATTAGATAGTTTATTTAGTTACCTTTCTAATGAGACCAAGATTACGCAAATCCGAGGTGATTTGGAAAAATTATGATCAAATTACTAAGGAGGTGTCAATAAAAACGGGAATAGTGTTTTTTTAGAAAGTCTTAAAGTTTCAGTTGTTTAGGCTTTAGAAAATTTTATGTTTTGAAAAACTTGGCTAGCAAATATAGGATTTTAAGAAGTTTTTAATTGTTTAAGATCTTGTAGGACCCAAAATATCTTGCTTGTTAAGCAAGTAAAGTCCCTTTAGTTAAGTAGTTTAATTTAGTAGGATTCTCTTTTTTTCTATAGAAAATTTAGAAATTAATGTCATAGATTCTAGGGATTTATTTTATTTTATTTCATTGTAAGCTTATTTAAAGAGACACCCACATATGAATAAAACAGTTGAAGATGAATATTTGAAAAGAAAACACATGTTTATTGAAGTGGGTGGTATCTCAAGTTCTCTCTCAACCCCTCACATGAGGTAATCC
>JAOXJP010234433.1:0-10163 GCA_025762735.1 Platanus orientalis
CAATGGTATGATCTTAAAACCCTATCAATTCTGAAGGAGCCGTCAAGTTCAGAAGATTCTATTCCAAAGGAGGATTCTAAGGACCATGAACCCTCATTCGAGGAGAAAGTACAATATGAAGATACTCATGTAGACAAGATGCAACATAAAGAAGAAAGTGAGTTACAAGTTAATCATGTTCTACACTCTTCCAAGATGTCTTCAATGTTGCTGCCCCTACAAAATGAAGACCATGAAGATGAAGTGTTTATCCTTCTATTTGCAAACTCTCTGCCAATAAGTTCGTGGTCAATTTTTTTCCAATTTGGGGAGATTGATGCAAGAGCATATGCAGTGAAGAAAAAGAAGTTAGAGGATCATGGATAATCCTCATTCTATGTCCAGTAGTATAGGGGTTTAATTTTCTATTTTAGGGTGTCTTTTATTTAGAATTTAGTGTCATATAGGTTGCTTTGTAATAAGGCTTTGTTAGCCAAGGTTTATTAGCCAAGGGGTTATTTACAATTTAGGATTAGTTTTGAGGGTTTTTAGGATTTCTAAAAGTGTTCTAAGTTGGCTGATTGTACAACTCTTATTAAAGAGGCTTTTAGAGCGTTGAAGAGGGTCAAAGTGGGCCCACACCATGAGCTGGTCAACAGCTTCACATGTCTCCTAGATTTTGGAGGTTTTTTTAAGATCTTTAGAGGCTCACAATTCCCAATCGACAGCTCCATGAATTTTTAGATTTTGGAAATCTTAAAGGATATTTGACTAGACAACAACCTTTAGTTAGAAGATTTTGGGGAGATATCTTGTGAGGCCAAATAACTTGGCCAACAAGCCAAATATTGTGGCAACCAAGATTTTTTTTCTCCTTAGGAATCTTATATTTTAAGAAGTTTTTTAATTATTTGGTAAGCTTATTTTGTTAGAAGATCTAAAATTTAAGATTTTATTTTATTTTATTCTCCATGTAATGTCTATTTAAAGGCCACATTAGATCAATGAAAATCAGTGGAAGATGAATATTTGAAAAAAAGGCATGTGTGTGTTCTTTGGTGGCGATTGATAGCCCTCTACTATCTTTTTTTTGGATAATTGTAGCCCTCTACTAACTTTCTCTCTTAATCCCTCACGTGAGGTGAGTTATTTTACTCTCTTTCTCTTCCCTCTTATCTTTTTTTCTTTCCTCCTCCTCTCTCTCTATTATATCTTGTTGTTTGCTGTAACAGTCTCTTCTCTATCTCTACTATTCTACACCCAAAATAGTCTCTGATTTCATCCCTAAATAAGCCCTTGTTTTGCATGCTGATCAGTCTTTTTTCTAGCTTTAAAATCAGTCACGATTCAGTCCTTTCCCAGGCCATTATCTGTCCTAGAACATAGTTACACGTGACTGCTCCGTTTTGCCTTAATTCTGTTCCATATCAGCTTGCTGTTTACTCTCATTCTAGCCTACCTGAGATCATCTATTCCCTCAAAAACTTCAGCAGAAAACGGCTCCAATTCTTGGTTTGTTTATGCTGCATCACTATTCCACTAAAATCCATACCTGCGGCAACCCTTCCTTGTGTTTTCTCTCTTTAATTCCTTCACTAAAACCCTCAACAGAAAACCCTATACCTCTATTATTACTCCTCTGTCTTTCCCTTTTTGATTTACTTCAAGAAAATTCTCCCCAATATATATCTTACCCTGTGGCAGCCTCAGTCCAAGCCTCTCTTGCTGGACTCAGCTTTATACCAGGAAGATCTCATCAATAGAGCTTGCTACTGCTGGGATTTTGATTCATTGATTGCATGCTGAGAGAGTATTATTGAATCACCTGGGCTTTCCGTAGGTGATTTCACCAAGAAATCAATGCCACAGTAAGACCTACCCTGCGGCATCTTGTAGGTCCATAGTTCTCTCAATTTCTGATTGGAATCAGATTTTCTCATTAATTGAGATCTGCGGCTGAATCTGGAGAATTCACTGTGGGTGTATATTTGATTAGAAGATTGAAGAAAGACCTTGCCTACCTTCAGCAGCTTTAACCAGCACCACACATTTCTGGTCTTTAGTTGTGTTGATTGGAAAAGTATTCTACAAGTGCTTGCTGTTGTGTACATCTCCACTGTGTTGATGCTCCAGAGACTCATCAGATTTGACACTTTTCAAGACTGCTTGATGTCTACAATAGCCCACAATGCTGCTGCTCAAGAGCTTGTCTAGAATTGGTAATTGATACACTCTCTTTGCTGTCCAAGACACCCCAGGTAGACCCTTCACTGCATATAGATATTGATACACACAGCCTACTGTCCTGCTCTTATTCTATTCAAACAGCATCTGTTTCACAACTGACCTCTGTCTAATTCCCACATCTGTACCTTTAATCACTCCCAAATTCCTCCCTAAATAACCACTGTCTGAATCCTATTTTATCTGTTGAAACTTTAATTAGTCCTATAGCAGCACCCTATATTGTCAGTTTTGACCTTTTAGCATTTATGAATTAATCCCCTGCTCAGTCCCCAAAACAGCACCCTATCTAATCTTATTTGATTGACCTTTTAGCATTTATTAGCCTAGCTGTGGTTTGTATCAAAAGGTCAACTCTTGAAGAGTGCTGATTTCTCCAGTCTGAAAGGAATCTTTAATTTGCTCTAAATCTGATCAGTTTTAGTACTTTATTTGATTCAATTTTATGGGTCTGGGTTGTTTATTTGCTTTATTTATCACTTCAGTAAGTTCACTTGATTAGAGAGTAAGAATCTTGTTTATAATTGTTCATTGCTTTATGTAAATTACCTTGGATCTCTTATTGCAATTAATTCCACATGCATGCTGCATCAATGTCATTTAAAATAATATGGATGGCTATATAGTGATCTGTCAAGAGTTTCAATAGAAAGGGAAATTATCTGAAGAAACTTGGTGGTAGTAGCTATTCAAGCTTAGAGGTGTTGTTATAAGGTTTAGTAAGAGACTAGAAAGGTATAAAATTGTTAAAAAGAAGCTAAGAAAACAGCAAGTAAGGCTAAATTTAAAGTGTATAATGACCTTTATCATAATTAGGTACAAGGGATGTTGAAATGGATATATTTCTTAGGATGGGGGAGAGGAAACCTGGGGTCTTAGATCATGTTATATGCATTAGATTGAGGATCAAAGAGTCTTTGAGAGAGTGATTGAGCAGAGACACTGAACATGAAACCAGAGTATCAGAAAATCAGTTGGATTACGCCAGAGAGATTGATGATTAAAGCTATCTTCTTAGGCACAGATGAAAAAGTTTAGGGAGAAGAGAGATCTCCATATGGTCTAATTTGAAGCTCATTTGTTGAATTCTGGAAAAGAGAAGGACCCCAAGTAGATATTTTGACATAATTAAGATATGCAATGGAACCATAATTATTGTTAAGACAATTGGGGAAGAGGTCAGGGAGTTTGCAATCATAGTAGGCTTATACCAAGGGCTAGCATGAAGCATGTACCTCTTTGCATTAATCATTTTTTATTTGATTAAGCATCTGGTTGCTGATGATATTGCTCTTATTGATGAGACTAGAAAGGCGCTAAATGCCAAGATAGAGCCATGGGGGATGTTCTAGAATCAAAACGTATAAAGATAAGCCGGACTAAAATATAATATATGGTATGTTATTTTAGTAATAATAGGAGTAGAAATGACTGGGTAGTTAAGATTGATAATCAAGAGATACCCCAAAGTGACCATTTTTGTTATCTTAGTCCAACAAAGAGGTTGATATTATCGGTGATGTTGCTCATAGAACTAGAATGAGGTGGATGAAGTAGAGGTGCTTTTGGAGTGTTATGTGAATGATGAAAACCATTGAAATTGAAGGAAATTTTATAAGACAGCTATGATAAAAAATAAAAAAAAAAAGGCCAGCCATGCTTTATGGACCAGAATGTTGGGCAGATAATAAATTACACATTCATATAATACATGTGGCTGAGGTGAGGATGTTGAGTGGTAAAAGTAGATTGGAGAGTCAGAAACGTGGTCTCAAAACTCAGCCAATCCGATCCCAAAGACCAATCTAGCCAATTAAACTTTGCAAATCCACATTGGATCGGCCTATCTGAACTGGGATTGGCCTATCTGATCCTAATCCAGACATGATCCCAAGTTCTTAAACATTGGTAAGAAATGAAGGCATTCATGAGAGTGAACTTAGGGTTAGCATCAATAAGGTGAATTGACGAGGGAAGGTTGACTAAGATGGTTTGGTCTTGTATGACAAAGTCCAATGACTGCACCAGTGAAAGGAGAGAGATGGTGCAAGTAAAAGATGTTAAGGAGAAGAGTGAAATGGCAGAACAGGATTCGTGTAGCTGATCCCATGTAATTGGGATAAGGCTTTTTGTTGAGTTGTGCACCTTGGGTGGTCCATACAGATTAAATACGTGTATTAAACTTGCTGTCATATCTTTCTTTGCAACACTACTACACTTTTCTTATTTACTTGAAATCTGTCTTATTATTTCCACCTTATGCTTGCACTTGATCTTTTGGCACATGAAGATGGGAATCCCATCTTTGGGTCGTGTTTGTTTGTATGAAAATTTTTAATTAGTAATTCCAATGAAACTTTAAATAATTGTATTAGCATTGCCCATTAATCTAAATGTCTCAAATTCTCATTTCTTGGGTTTTTGCAGGTGATCCAGCGAAGGAGGTATTGAAAGATGCTCTCATGGATCTGATGGTGATGTGCCAGCATGTGAGGAGCTCTTTTGATACGGCTGTCGTTGATTTTAGAACGAGTGAGCCAGTTAAAGCCTTGAATATTAAACCATGAAAGAAAAAATTGTGATCGTCCATCTCATTCACCTTGATATGTAAGTTGATATTAATAACATCAGAAGAAGATAAATTTAAACCATTGTTTCATGAGTTTTACTTTCTTTGATATGCAAATTGATTTGTGCTATGCCTCTCTTCTCTTCTCTGTGCGTCTGTGTGTGTATTCTTCCCTGCCTGTTTTGCAAGTCAAACGATTAAAGGGAAATTTGGACCCATCAACTGGTGGAATGTGTACTTCATGTGAAAGAAAAAGGTTACAGATATGTGCTGATCAAAAGATTTGGATAGAAAGAGACTTGGTGATCATCCATGCTCTAAGAATAAACTGGAATAAAGAGTTGACATTATCATCTAAGGTGTATGATTAATTGATTGGAATCCCTCAAAGCAGATTGACTTGATAACATTGGAGAGAACACCTCCATAAGAGCAATTCAATAATGGTCAGTCTGGACTGCAGGACCCTTGTTATATCTTCGCTAATCTGCCTGGATAAAAAGTGTTTAAGTTGGAAGGTCCGTTGAGTTCTGCTGGCAGGAAATTGAAGTGCGATGAGGCTCTGTTAAGAATGGCCGTCTGATTTGCTGAAAACATATTTTTTCATAGGCAAATTTTTTGAGTAGGGTTGGTTTGTCACTTGGAAAATCACTTCATTTTCTGAGATTTCCGACCAAAATATATTGTTTCTCTCATTTGTTTTCTATTATTTTCCAGCTGAAATGGTCAGGGAATTCAATTGCTTTTGGATTCTTGATGCCTTTTCCAGTATATTTCGAGCAAGCAGACGCATATCACACCTTAGGTTAGAATGTCATGGCCATCCTACGCGTCCTTCAACTCGTTCTGCACACTTTTATCTTCTCATTCCATCTTAATCTTCATTGTAAACGGATAACGAGGAGGGAATAGAAGATCAAGATGAAATAATAAGGACAACTCTTCTGCACTTTCGAATGAGTACTCCATTAGGTATACACTTCTCTGAACCATCCCCATCTCAAGTTTCGCTCCTTGCGCTGGATAAAAGGGTATTATGTGATTGTCTGGTTTTTTGTGGACACTAATGTCAGGGGTGCTATTGGGCTTTAACTTGCCATTGTAGCAAAAATGTGGAGCCCTTTGGGAGAGTCGGATTCCACTCGGAAAAAAAGATCATTGCCAATGTGACTGACACATTTCAATAAGGGATCAAGGACAGATAATCTGCCACGGGCTTTTGGTAAATCTACAAGCATACTTGATCCTACGTGTATTTAGTAAGACACCGTGAATGGATAAAAAATGCTCACCTTAATGAATGCTACACTGCTCCTCAGGCGGAGGGCACATCAGTGCTGAAAAGTAAATATGTGCCCCCCAAAAAAGTAAAAATCACTTTTCAATGCTGATGTGTCCGCCCCTGACTGGGTGCGGCGGTGAGCATTTGTTAAGGGAAGCATTCATTAACTGATCCCTAAAACACCATTGTTAGGCCCAGGGGTGGCGATGACCTGCAAACCCGACACAAAATTAGCGGGTTAGGGTTTGCTTTAATCGTGTTTCGGGTCAAATTGGGTTGACACGATTAATAAATGGGTTGGGTTATGACCCATATAGTCGTATACCCTTGACATGACAGGGACACGACCCATCAGCATGAATTGACACCCCTAGGTCACATGACCCGTGAACCTGACACAATTAATGGGTTAGAGTTTACTGTAATCGTGTTTCTGGTCAAAGCAATTTGACCCATGTTGACATGATTAATAAATGGGTCATGTTTTGTTTGACCCATATAGTAATATACCCTGACCCCCCCCCCCTCCTCCAATTAGTAAATTGACATGTTTTTCGTTCAATCCACCTTTGACTAGGATTCATATCCTCTGGTCCACGCTTACGGTGATCTATGGACACAAAAGGGGTGGGGCCCATACACTTTTTGAGCCATAGGTGTGGAGCGGAGGATACGACTCCCTTGGACTAGATCCAGGGTCCTCTTTTCGGGCGGCCACCTAATGAAAGATTCACTGGATTTGTAAAACCCATACTAGGGGACTCGTCTAACGAACCCATCCCCATGACGATGCTGATGCTGGTGGTGGTAGTGGTGATAAGCCATCAAAATTGTGATGATCATGGTAAGATGGCAATGGCGGTCCTACTCCCATACGTGTTGGGAGTAAGACTGCCATCGTCATTTTGTGGCACGTGTCTTTATTCTTTCGTTTTGAAATCTGGTTTCGTTTTTCCGGGTTAGGGTTTAGGGTTTAAAACCACTTGTGTGGCCGGAGTTGATCGTTGCATTCTCAATAACAGAGCAGCCAAAGCTGCCCATAACGAAATACCTGAACCAGTGCATATATTAGCTGGTTCCTTTGAACCCACGGGCTTAAATCTATCATCGGACCTCAGGCACAATCCCTCTTTGGTAACAAGATAAGAAGTTGGGCATTGGATTTGACTAGCCCTGCTTTGTTCAAAACTCTACATAGTCCATGCAGCTATTAAAGACATCTAATCCACATGTCATCCACACCCCCTTAAAATCAAATTAGTAAATAAGCCCATACAACTGAAACCAAACACCCTCCAAAACGGGCAATCCTGCTTCTTTTGCCCAGTACAGTAGATAACATTGAAGGTAAACATCTCTTTTTCTTTTCTAGTGCATAACTAGAAGTGGTTCAGGGGAATTCGGATTTGCTTTATCTTGAGGGACAATACCTTTCCTATGCAAATTATAGTCTTTTCAGAATACATTATAAAGAACTTAAAAACACTGCTTTGAACAAGAAAGAAATTTAAGAGAAAGCACACCACTAGGAGAGAAATACATTGGGAGCAATAATACTGCATTGTAAACAACAATGCCTGGCTAAAACTTATGATAACATAGATATATAACTATGACTCAACTTTGGGCAAGGATGACGGAGCAAGGGTTGGGGGTGAGGCACCGTTACGAACATCATGCAACTTCAGGCTTGCCTGTTGCTCCACATCCATCATAGCAAGAGAAATGTTTGAATCTCCTTTACATGATTTCACGTCTGTACATTGAAGTGAAAGAGCCAAGATAGGACAAAGGCGAAGACCATACAGGCAAGCAACAAATTCAGGAAGCGGTGGCCATGCCAGAAGCTTCGAGTATCTGCAGAGGGTGCAGGTGCTGGTGTTTCTATTGCATTATTTGTCTCATTCCCCTGCTCCATTAACTCCGTCTCATTTGCACCAAGAATATTTCGTGCAGTTGCACCGCAAATTTCGCAGATCCTACAAAACAAATAAGTCACGTGAAATAAATAGACAAACATAGGAAGGCTTAATTCCAAGTCAGCTAATATGTAACAATAGATAAAACGAGAAGAATGCAATCTAGTGGAGAGCTAAAATTTTCTTATGGAACCATTAAACTGAACCAAATCCACAGTGGAGTGGAAAAGAAAAAACAGTCCTGAAGCTCTAAACTGCTTTGACGTGTTAATTGACTCAGGATAGCATGCAGTGCACATTCTCAACGAATTCATCAATCCTCAATTATCAGCTTACAAAATCACAACCCAATCTCAGGGAAAGACAAAAGAATGGAAAGTGGTGCAACTTATGGTAGCACCAGGGTTCAAAAAGAAGGCATGGACACCTTAAACTGGATTGGGCTAGGAATTTTGTTGGAGAATTTTAGTTGGATCTTTATACATTTCAAGGAGCAGATTCCATCTATGATCTTTGGCAGCTCCTAGAGTACTTCACACTAGTTGTACGAGAGCAACGAGATCCTTACAGATGAGGACCTTGAACATAGGGCTCTTTCCTTGGCCTCAGGAGAATCATTCAAGTTAACAAAAGCAAATTGTCTGCCCATCTTTGTCCATCACCATTTTCCACCTCAATGATCGCTGATATCAGAGATTAGATAAAAATGCACTTCATGATGATTTGAAACATTAGTCCTTTTGATAAAAAAACAAGGATTTTAAAAAAAAGAAAAGAAAATAAAGTGCAAAATCAGAGGCAAGGGGGAGATGAATGTCCTATGTCAATGTCTGAGAGATTGTACAAGATGGCTATGGGGTAGACTTCGATTGAACTCCTGCAAGGGAAGGCTTGTATGCACACCATGACAACATACAGAAACTCGACTTGGGACAGATCCTAGAGAAGACCTGTAGCTCAGGTTCACCTACAAGCACTATGGTTCTCTATGAAGCAAAACCACTTCCTTACTGGTATCAGACAACTGTAAGATGAGCATTCAACATGGAATTAAATAAATAAAAAAATCAATTCAACTTGTAATATGTTAACACCATTGAATATATTGTAAGTAATTTCTTGGCTATGAATAAGAATATCTATGCATATGCAAATTTAATGCGTACATCCATAACATATAAATATATTCATATGTACTAGGTTGAATAAAAAAAAACTCTTAATTGCAATAATATATATCTGCATCAACATGTAAACATATTGAGTTCATGGTGGATATGTCTGAAGCCTCTAGCCTCCTTAACTAGCTGTCATTCAACCTCTTTCTTTCTGTTTCCTGTCACCCTTGGCTTGATCACCTAACTATGGAACACTCTTTTATTTACTAATAAGGATATGCCATTGGGGCATAAAAAATTTCCAAGAGTAGGATTGTGTCCCTTCCAGTTAGAGTTGATCACAGCATTGAGAAACGCTGAAGGCACAGCTATTTTTCTATGAGGCCACAACTAAATTCACAACAGGCTTTAGCATACAATGCCACCAAGAAATATACAGAAGCTGAGAGATCATATTAGCAGCAATCACAGTTCATAGAACCATTACATCAAGTAGAAGTTCAGTAATATCCCAGTAGTTATACGTTCATGCCCTATTCGATTCTTTTAGCAACAAAGAGCAACAATGCACACTTAGGAAATGTTCCACGAAAAAGGAAAGAGATGCTAGAAAAGCATCTAAAGATTGTATGAGCAAGAGGCAGCTTTTATTAGAACTACGTTATAGAAGTGAACTGGTATGTCATTCCATCACCCCAAACTGGTTCAATTGAAGGCATCTATAGGCCAAAATTAACACCAAGTGGATGATTTTATTTTTATCCATCTGATTGATCCCAGTTCTCTGGGACTGCAGGCAACTGCTTGTCACCACTCCAACTGACATGATTTATCAGAGTCGAGGATGATCTGATTGAAGTGACTATCTAGACAAATGAAATAACAAAATGGAGATGGTGAATGAAGGCAATTCTGGAGTCTCCATATGCGGTGCATTACAAACTAATGCATATACAGGACATGCAGTTTGCATTATGGCTGGGGGGGGGGGGGGGGGGGGGGGGGGGGGGGGGGGGGGGGGGGGGGGGGGGGGGGGGGGGGGGGGGGGGGGG
>JAOXJP010234434.1:0-10163 GCA_025762735.1 Platanus orientalis
CTTTGTTGATGTGAAGATGTTGAAAAGTGAGGTTTGATTGGGTTTGATTTGGGCTTTTGGAGGTGTAGGGGTAAAATAATAATTTGCTAGGCTTTTGATGCATCAGTATGAGAAGGCCTATGAGGGTTTAAATTCAAGGTGTCTTGGTTGATGTAGTGATGTTAGAAAGTGGGTTTGATTTGGACTTTTGGAGGTGTAGGGGTAAAATGGTAATTTGCCAGCTTTTTGATGCTTCAATGTGGGAAGGTTTATGAGGTTTGGCAAATTCAAGATGATGGCGATTTAGAGTACTTTCATTGTGTTTACAACTAGAATGTCTATTGAGAATGCCTGCCTATTCTAAGTTCAGGGGTGTCTAGACCTTGGTCTGATCCTAAGGAAACATTCGACAAAGCCTGAACAATATTTGGTTAACAATCAGAGGAAGGAAACATTCAACACTACCAAAATTTTTTCGTTTGTCATTACTAAGGCCGGAGAAATCTTTGATCATCTCCTGGCTATTAAATTCATTCGGCTCTCCGAGGAGGGACATAAGATCTTCCCGACCAAAGAATTAAAAAGAGGAGAATTTTGTAAATGGCATGGGTCGAAGATCAATTCTACTGCCAACTGCATTGTCTTCAGAAACATTATCTAGGAAAATATTAGTAAAGGACTCCTGAAATTCCTAGAAAAGGGAAACAAGAAAATGTGGATTGATGAGAAGCCATTTTTGGTTGTTTCATATAATGTAGTACTAGTTGAATTAGGAAAAAAGGGGCTTATAAATGCCAGCCCAAGGATTAAAGTAGACCTGGACCAAACATCGACCAAAAACCCACCACTGGCGAAAGATAAAAAATAAAAGGTGTTGAAAATGGTTTAGAAGGTAAAAAAACTGGCCCTGTGTGAACAATGTTTGGCCGAATTTGAATAATACAAGATGGATGAAATATTTTACCTAAAAAATTGGCTCTGATTCCATAAATGGTTGAGCAATGTGGGGAAATACGATTAGGGAAGCCAATGACTGTCCCCTTAAGGCTAAGCTAAGTAGAAATTATCATCACCAACATCATCCTTATCGGTTTTGCCATCCTAAATGGGGAAACAAATGGGATATTAGACCTAGGATGGTCATTCCTCCTTGGCGGCCGGTAGTATTATGGGCTCCTGTCCAACATTTAAAGTTCCCCATGCCTTTGACGAAAACCCATAAAAGAAGGTTGCAAAGGCAAAAGGCTTTGGCAAGGAGGATCGCAGTCTAGCATTGTAATACCCCGCAATGCATTAGAAGGGTAAAAATGTAATTAAACATGTGTAAGGGTAAAATAATCTTTTACAATTTTTAGGAAGTCATTTGTGGTGTTTGGAATCCAATAGAATGAATTAGAAGTGTGGAAAACATAGATAAGTCATGAACGTGTGAAGTCCTAAAGTTGTCCTAACTGCGTTATTAGGGTAACTCTATAGGTAAACTTGCACCAATCCTGAGACAATTTGAGTACAAGACATGCATCATTGAAAATATTTGAGGGTCTACTTTCCAACGCCTCAAACAATGTATGAATCAAAGCTTTCTAGAGGAAGTTATGCTCGTATTACCCCGGGGTGTTTGAGTTAAAAATTCAGAACACACATCCCAAACCCGTGTCAAGACCGGTATGAAGACGGGGCCAAGCCCTCAAGAGACTCCTTGACCAGTCCCTAATCTCTTGATTGGTTAGGGCCTGATAGGTCCCCAATCTCTTGATTGGTCTGGACTGGAAAATTTGGAAAAAAGGCAAATATGTATGGAATGACATGGCTTACTCTTATTTTGACTCATACCTGCTGCACATGTGGGATCTCGTTTATGATGAATTATAACCACTCTATGACCTCATTTGAGTCTATTAGACCACTTAGAATGTAGAAAGGAAAAGAGAGAGAGAGAGAATTGAGAGATTTGGGGGGGGGAGGAGATATTCTTCCCCAATTTAGTAAGTTCAACCTATTCTTGAGAATTTTTGTTAGAATAGGTGATTTTCTTTCATGATCTTCTTAGATTCATTCATTTTATGTTAGATCTACATGAATTTTATAGAGGGAGATGATTTTAGAGATTAAACTAAAGAGGCTTTGGCTAGGAGGCTTTGGATTTGAGAAGATTGTAAGTAATCTTGCTTACTATAAGTGATGTGATGTGTTTTCCTCTTGTGATTTTTAGATTATATGATGTTGTTCTTAGATCCTTTGAGATTATTGGAAATCCTTGAATTTCAATCTATTGAACAATGTCAATTCTATGAATTCTAGCTTGCTTAGTAAGTTGTCATGATCTTTATGCTTACTATAACTCTTTTCTTACTGGAACTTTTGAAAATTCGATGAATCTATGCCTTGAACTATTGAATTTTGTTTGATCTTTAAATCTACATCTATTTTGTGAAAGATTATTGTTCACAAACATTGTCTTAACTGATTCCCTTCATTGAATCCTTTAGAACATGTGAAATCTAAAAACTCCCCATATGAATCTTTGAAAATCTATGTGAAATTGTAAATCCTTCAATATCTATACTATTAATGATCAAATTGATAGGCAATCTTGCTTTTCCCATTGTTTGAAACATTAGAAGTGATATTCACTTGATCTTTATTCTTAGATTCATTGGAAAACCATTTAAATTTCTAAATTTTCATAAGTTTGTATTGAACTCATTGATTCTATTGACCTATATGCTTCCTATGTGATCATATGAACTATTTGGACCATCGAATCCTATTACATGCTTTGATTCATTGATTTTATATGAAATCTTAGTGAATTATTGTGACTCCAATCTTATGAATATTAAATCATGTACTAACATCGAATCTAAGTGAATCATATACCTGTGAAATGATTGAATCATGACAATGCTATGCCTATATTCGTTTTATGCCTTATAGAAATATTCTAATCATCGAAACTGTGTGAACTTTTGCACTTATTTATGTGAACCATATTTGACATCGAACCTTTGACCCATTTTAGGCCCCATCATAGGGCTAAGTGTAACCATTGACTATTTAGGCATTGACATCAGGCTAAGTGTGTTTTTTGACCATTTGGGCCTACTAACGAAGCTAAGTGTGAGAAAGTGCTTTAGACCATGCTCTTTGTTTTCATGGGTTTTTGGGCCCTACTTCTAAGGTTAAATAGAATATCAAAACCCTATCTTGGGGTTATAACAAGGAAATTCACCATACTTGTGCAGTTTGGCATGGGATTTGGACCCTATCTGTGGGGTTGACCAGAGCATACGGATACTTTACTTTGAACCTTTAGAACATCGAATATTGGACTTTCCAAACACTTTGAACCTTGTGAACTTTTGACCTTTTTAAACTTTGAATTTTGAACATTTTGAATCATTGAACATCAGATCTTTTAGAACTAACATAGGTCATTGAACTCATGGATTTTGACCTTCTTATTGAATTACTTGTTTGGACACCGATTCTTATTTAGTATTTAGCATTGAACTCCGAAAAATGAAGTCGTAATTATTTATTCGAACTTAGACCTTTGTATTGAACCTCTAACTTTATTGTGATATCTGATTATTGTTTAGTTTGTACTAGCATGATTATGTTTATTATTTCGATCTCTGTTTAGTTCCGTATTGACTTTGGACTTGTTAGTACTTAGACTGTGATTTTTCCTCATTTCTTCTATTGTTAGTTTAATTGTTTATAGGTTGAGACTAATCTAGCTGTATTGTTTTTTAAACTAGCATTATCTGCAAGATACACTTATGAAGCCTACTATTGAGGACATATTACCGTTTTTTTAGTTAGGTTTTGTATAGTTTGTTGATTTCATTTTTGATCCCTTGTTTGTGATTTGGGTGAAAGGGCACCCCACTTATGTAGTCTATTTAGATGATTAGTACATTAGCGTACTTTGGAGAATTATGGTATCTTTTCAGCTACATCTATATTGACATGCTTGTATTATGTGAATTATCCACTACTATATAGTGAACTATTATGATTATTAAAAATGAGAATGTTTATGCAATTATCAAACTTAGAATGTAATTATGTAAAATCTATGGCTATCGGATTATGAACATTGGTTATTAAATCAATGTAACGATTCAAATCCAGGGTGCTTACAGATCCCATATTCGAGTCTGAGTTTGGGGGCATTACAAGCATCTGATAAAATTAGACAAAAGAATTTGTTAGAACAAAGATATTTCTTTCTTCAACAAAGCCTAATGACTTAGTAGTAAATTTGTCAAGGAGACTGAAGAAGCCAAGGAGGCCATACTTGAGGAATTGTCGGCCAAAGTGAAAAAACAAACAAGAAAAGAAGTTGATGAGGAAATCGAGGATATGGTGGAAGATCTTGAATATGATTTCCTCAAAGTTCTGCAGTTTGGAGAGATGCCTCAAGTTACTGTGGATTGCAATGTAATTTACACTCCACCAAGGATCTTCTAAGCCCAACTTGGACAACCCCAAAAAATTGAAGGGGATGTTAAAGACGCCTAGGGGGAAATATCTATCACCAATAACACTTGTGAAGTGAAATTTGATGAGGAATTGCCAAAAACCACATTCCGGCCAAAGAAATCCGGCAGAAAAGGATTGTATTTGAAAAGTTGGCAGCAAAAATGACTCAACATTTGTGGTTGCTTTACATACTGGTCCACATTGATGGCTGTCCAATAAAAAAGGTGTTTATCAATAATGGGGCAGCCCTTATTATATTACCCTATAGAATGCTAAAAGTCATAGGGAAAACCAATCAAGACCTCGTCCACACTGAAACATCAATAAGTAGCTTTGCTGGTGATATCGCAGCTACTAGAGTTGTCCTTCTGATTGAGTTTAACGGTTAGGAGAAAGAGAACCATTTTAGCATTCTTTATGGTAGAATCTAAATCCCACCACAATGCCTTACTTGGCAGGGATTAGATTCATACCAACTGGTGCGTTTATTCTTTCCTTCATTAAATTTTAAACTTTTGGAATAGATATACAATCAAGGTGGTTTTGGCTGACAGAAACCCCTCCACAGTCGAAACAAATTCGCCTAAAGCTATGTTTTATGATGGTAGAATGATCTCAGTTCAAATAAGAGGTAGGGACCAATACGAGAAAGCATAAAACATAACAACTTCTTGATACATGGGAGAGGAGGGGGTGAAATTCCTGTACCAAGTAATCCTAGAGGTGGTTGAATAGGATTTCTACACTTATTTAAAATTCTTTAACTATTAAGTTTACCTTTTGATTTACTTTGATATGCAACATAATATTATATTAAGTAAATCAAATCTATATGAACTTATCATAGACCACTATTCTCCGTCATGCACTATAGTGTTACCCATAGTAGAGTGAGAGACAAGCTGATAAATCCCTAAGGTTGCTTGATTAATTGTTTTACTTTAACCTTAGTTAGATTCAATTAATGTATTGTGCAACTTACATAAATGAAAGAAGCATGAAACACAAGATAAGATGAAATGCAAACACAATAAAACAACACAAAGATTTATAGTTGTGGACATCGGCATTCCCACTTTGGCTCGCGCTTTAGGGCGACTGGCCCCTCCATGAAAGAGAGTTTGGGTTTTTTCTTGGAGCCGCCACCAACTCAGGGTTAGCAGACTGAGTTGGATGTTGGTCCTTCTTTTTGGGGAAAAGAAGGGAACTAGACTTGAAAGTCTAGGGTTTAACTCCTAGTACTAGTCTGGGTTCTTGAGATTAGGGTAAGTTGTTTAGTTGCACTTGGGGAAGGTGTTAGGCACCCCAAATACTCACCCTTTTAGGGTAGCTTCTCCCATTCATATAAGTTTCAAGTTTATATTCATAATCATGCTTTGTTAATTGTGAATTTAAGTATTAAAACCTTTTTAATGTGAGTTTGAGGTTTGCTGGATTTTTATTAGGCCTAACGCCTGTTCTAGCTCTCAACGCCTATTTTTTCAATACATGAATTTTAATTCAAGGGGAAAACAGGCGTTGGCTTAAGACCAGTCCAGAAACTATCCCTTAAATTTGACTTTTCTATATGCAGGAAACCCCTCAAGGTTTTGGGTTTTAGTGGGATGATCGACCCCTCTAAATAGCTTGTTGTTTGCCTTTTTGGGTTTGGAATCAACCCTAGAGAAAGGGGGAGAAAAGAAAGAAGTTTCATTTTTCTGAGTTATAGGCTTGTTTTTTACCTCAATGCCTGTGTTTTCTATACGCCTGAATTTTAATTCAGGGTGAAAATAGCCGTTGGAAAACTTGACCGAGTAGGCACTTTAATGCCACTATTTATGGTGTTTGGGTGGGTCCTAGCATTATGGGATCTTGAGTTAGGGAAAGAGGAAGTCTTCTAGGGTTATACTATGCAACCCTATGGGTCCTGGGTATAAGCCATGTGGAGATATGATCTCCCAAAGAGGGCCAATTAGTCATCTGTTATAGACCTAATGCCTTTTTTTTAGTCTGACGCCTATTTGTTCAATGCTTGAATTTTAATTCAAGGGAAAAATAGGCGTTGGGTGTTAAACCAGCAGCCAATTTGGGATTTTAGGCCACCCAAGTGGGGCCTAAAGGGGTAAAGTTTCTCCTGGGTCTTGGGACTAACCTCAGGGTAGACTCACACTTAACTAATTTTTGAAAAAGTGATTTTTAAGACTCAAGCCTGACGCCTAAAAAACATCCCAACGCCTGAATTCCTGTCCAATGCCTGTTTATTGAAAAATCAGGCATTGGGAGGAAATGAGGGCCATAGAGGTCCTAATGCACAGGGATGACTCTCGATGTAAGAAGATGCCTTGGGATAGGTTTTGAGATAATCAAGGCTCCCTAGGGTGGGTCCCATATCTCAACATCTGAATTTATCCCTAATGCCTGTTTATCCAACGCCTATTTTTTTATTCACTAAAAAAACAGGCATTAGTTATTGAGAGAAAATTCAATAACCAAATTTCTTGATTTTGGAGCCTTTAGGTTTTTGCAAAAATTCTAAAATTAAGCATGCTCATGACAGGTATACAGAAGAACAATATATAATAAATTGAGCCCAAGATCATGCATAAATAATTTAAAATAAATTCCATAAATATTCCCCAAAACTAGGTCTCAAAACACCCGATTTTTTAGGTCTGTTTGGGGGGCCACCTCGAGGCTTCCACAACTCTAAAAATCATGAAATTAAATACATAATTCCTTACATATGTCTAGTAAAACATAGTCAAAATTGGGCTAACAAAACCCTCTACAAAATTCAAACAAAAATTGAAATCAAAATAGATCAGAAATAAGACAAAGTAAAGGTGGTTGAGCCTCTATTATGTACCCAACTTAGAGCAGTGCTCTAGCATAAATTAGATAGCATAACAGTTATCAAAAGATGTAATTTGAAGTATTGAACATGACTAGGGACTAGGTGTAGGCTTACCTTGCCAAGGGTTGGGGTGAATTGAACTTTTCCTCTTCTTCTTCCTCTTTTTCTTCTTAGGGTTAAGATTTTTGGTTGCCAACCTCTACCTCAACGAATTTGGGGCTATTTATAGCCCCAAATTGGTTGAATGAAGGGTTGGATGGAGGGATAAGGATGGGTGGATGGAGGGTTAGGATGTTGTCTATCCTAATCTAGGTGGAGGGCTAGGATTAGATCTAGGTTTTAATAGGTCGAAGTTTAGGATTAATCCAAGCAAAAATGAGGTGGAGGGTGGGGATGAGCTTGGCTAAAATGAGGTGGAGGGTGAGGATCTAATTGTGTTTGTTTGACATGGATTGGTGAGGTGGAAGGGGAGCATGGGAGATGCCTTTTGAGGTAACCCTATTTGTTGCACTTTTCAAGGGTGTGATAGGGGATGTCAAATGACAGGGTTTGATTAGCTTTCTATGGATTTGAAATTTAAGGGAAGGATCTAAGGGTGGTGAGTGAGAGAGAATCAAAAGATTCTAATCTAAGGGTTCCACCAAATGGGTTGAAGATGAGAGTGCATCAAATGCAAAATATCTCACTTTAGCTAATCTTGAAATAAAATCTGATTTTTGATCTTTTTGAACCCTCTCTCTGCCATCACTCTGTGTGAGCTCTCGAGCTTGGAATTTGGCCTAGTTAATGTCAATTTTAGAAGTCACAGATGCTTCGGTCCCACCGGTCCAATTGAAACCAAATTACGAAAAGGGTAAGGGGTGAAATCAGGGTTTGCCTAAAAAGATCTCAGATGTAATTTGAATGGGTAATATGGTAAAATTGATACAAGGGTAGCACAGGGATAAATGCTCCCCAGTCCTGGTGATTCACAACTTCTGACTACACGTGATTACAGTACCCGAGCAGGAAATTAGGTCAAAAACCATTTTTTAAGTGATTTAACAAAATTGTACAAGAGAAGCTGTTGATTTTTTTTCTATAAAATATATCTTTGGGCTATATCCTAGGGATTCAAAGTTTGTAGAGTCTCGAAGCTACGGAAGTTAATAGATCGGCCACTAGATTCTCAGGCAGCTGTCAGGAGCTTTTTGAAACAGGGTCGTTTGAACAAATTGGATTTCTGTAACTACCTGAAGTTGAGTGAAATTGAATGGTTAGACATCTCCTAAACCAGGGGTTTATGAATGCTTTATCGAAGACAAGGATGAGACTGAGAAAATGGCTTTAACCTTGCTGCATTCTGAGTCTGGAAGAACCTTTAAGGGCCTTCTGAGTGCTAAATATAGACAAAATGCACTTTTATGGGTTTAGGCAGAAATGACTACTTGGGTCATGGATTTTCTACAAATTAATGTGGGCTTGATAGTTTTGAGGCTCTGAATTTACAGTGGTATAGCCTCTAACTATCTGAACTTCTGACTTCATATGTGCTCCCAGGAGCCGGTCGAGCACCTGATTTTTAGACCTGATTCGTCACGCTTCTTGGAGTATTTGAGGGAATCTTAGTAGATAGAATTTATGAAAGCCTTGGCTCCTTTAACAGATTTTTGAAGGTCTCAAGATTCTAAAGAAATGGACACCAACTGATCTTAATTTGGAGGTCTAGAGAATATTCTGACTCCATAAGAGCAAAAGGTGGGAAGTGAGCTTTTTGACCTTTTGGGGGGAGATTTGAGATTTCTTAGACGTTCTAGACTTTGAAATTCTCTTATTAGACCTAGAGATTTAAAGCTAAGGCCGAGGCTAAGATATGGCGACTGGCCTTTCTAGATTCGGAGATCGGATGAGTTTTTGAGAGCTTCTATAAGGGTCATTTCTTGGTCAGGGTTATCATAGATTGAGAAATTGGTTGTTGTCGTTCTTAAGCAGTGTCTACACTGTGATGAGTCCTTTGAAGAAGAGAGATTCAGGGGTGCATAGGTTCTGAAATTACACCATTCCAAGGGTCCTTTGAAGATCCAGAGGTTATTCTTTGAGTGAAAAGGGTAAAATGGTAATTTTTTACCCGCAAGTCGAAAAAAGGTGAAAATATGAATTCTTTACTTGTGATGCTTCATGACAAGAAGGCTTATATAGGTGAGAAATTCGGTGATCTAAGTGACAGATAGTGAGTATTAAGCTTTTGAAGGCAGAAGGGTAAAATGGTAATTTTTCTAATTATGATGCTTTACTAGAGAAAGGCTTACAGAGGTGGAAAAATTACTGATGACTTGAATGGGGTTATAAAATATTGACCCTTAAAGTCTTGTTGATGCTTTTGAGAGAGATTAGGGTTTGTCCTGAAATAGTGCTTTTTGAACTGAGATAGGGTGTTTTGATTGGTTCCTTTGTGACTGAAACATCTAGAAAGACTTCTATGGGGGTGCTCAACCTTTTAGAGTCTAGGTTTGCTCTTCCTAAGCCATGGGTGTTTGGAATGTTGATATTTGAATATTGTTATTTGTGTCTTTAGAGTGTTTCACATGTTCATCATTTGTCCATGTCCATGCCCCTACTTGATGTAGGTTCTCTTCTTCCTTCAGCTCTTGGGATTACTAATGATTGTTTTCTTTAGCTTTGACCCAGCTTTCAATGTCTTGATATATTCCCTACTTGGCAGCTAACACTTGAAGACCGAATTTGCTCCTATGTTTTCTTCATGTGGCCTCTTATCCCTAAGAGCTTGAAATGACATGAGTTGAGTGTCAAGGGCTTGCCCCTAGTCTTTTGTATCCCAATAAATATGGCAATCTGTAGGAATTTCTCTTCTTAGTGTTTT
>JAOXJP010234436.1:0-10163 GCA_025762735.1 Platanus orientalis
ATAACTCGTTTATTAATCGTGTCTAAACGGGTTGACCCGTTTATGACACGAACCCAATTACATCAAACCCTAACCCGCTAATTCCGTGTCGGGTTTGCGTGTCGTGTCAAACATTGCCACCCCTACTTACAAGCAACAAAACATTCTCACCGTATGGTCAAAACAAGAAAAAAAAAAAATACACCGTAAAGAGTTAAAAACTATGTAAATTCTAAACATGCCCTTAACTTGAGAGATCAAAACCAAAGACCAACCATAAAACAAAAGATAGACACAAAATGGGAAATTTTCCAATAATCAAACATGCTAAAAAAAACGATCTTTATCATCCAAGATGGGTGCTAAACATAGCTAAATTTTGGGTTGTATCCACCGAAAAATATAACCGTCGAAAGACGACCGATGACCGACGACTGGCGAATGGAATACTTTGTGTTACCGGCTTACCTCTTCGTTAAGTAGGATCACCTGGCCAACGGCGGTGGGGATAGAACAAACGAGTAAGACTGGTGATCAGGGATTTTTCTCTTTTGGGGTTTTGTTGTCGAGGTGGAGAAGAGAAGAAATGGATGTCTAACCGTGGTTTTAAAACCTTAAAACTTTTAAAACCACGGTTAAACCTTTGCACTCCTTTCGAAATCACAAGCAACGTGTCCAAACCTCCTCCGTTCCGTTCGCACACAATTCTCACAAATTTTGTTTGCACACAATTCATAGCCAACGACTTCACATAGAATAAAATGGGTAGGGTTAGATGTAGGGTCGTAAATGAAGCGAATTCAAGGTGAATATAAATGCATTCGAATTCGCTTCGTTTAACTTTAGGTAATATTCGAATTCGCTTCGACATCCGACAGATATTTCAATATTCCATCCATATTCGTTATTCTCTTTGGTAACCTCGATTCAATATTCATCTAATTAAAAAAAAAAAAAGAAATAGAAGAAGAGGAAGAAGAAGACGAAGCCACTCACCATTCGTTAGTTCATCACTGTTGATTGCCAAAGCCCAGAGGTATCTCTCTACATCTCTGTTTCTACCTCTCTCTCTTAAAATCAGATTTAAAAAAAAAATTCCCTTTTTGATTTCGTAGATGGAGATTGGGGAGGGACAAACAACTAAAGCAAATGAATCCCTAAAATAGAATACTTAATGCAGTGAGGTTTTAACGATTGTTCTAGAAAAGTAGCAAGAGAGAGGAAGGGTAGTTGCAGAGAAATCCGCATCCATCGTTGCCTACTTGCAAAACACATGAAGACTATAGAGGTCAGAAAAAGAGACTCGCGAAGCATTTGATTCTTGCAAGCAAAGGCAAAATGAAACTTGAACAATTTTTCAAGACCACACCTGCAAAAGAGAAAACCCAGAAATCATTGTCATTAAAAATAAAAAGGAAGGAAGTAAATGAAAGAATAAAAGATAGAAATACACAAAATGAAAATGGGTTATACCTCCCATAAGAAGTACAACCCCAAGAAAGAATGAGGGTCTTGCCTAACTAAAATCTCACTCATGTTGGTATACATTTACCCAAGGGCGGATCTACCCCAACAACGAGTGCCAATTAAGTCCAAGTCCTCCAAGTCCAGCAGCTGGTGGAAGTAGGCTGCTGAACCGCAATGAAAACTTCACTATTTGGAAAAGATTACAAGAGTACTCTCTCTCAAACCACTATTTTTCCACAATATTTTCATTCTTTTAAACCCTAAAAAACAATAAAGACCTTAAATAGATCATACAAATTAATAGATCATACAAGTTAATCCCATCATAAAACCCAAACTTCTTTACTCATCATAAAAGTTTTTATTTTCGTTCTGCTACTCTGACTCAATCCTGTTTCGATCCAAGATTGAACTGGGTGTTTGACTCAACTCGTGATCGAACTGGTAGTTCTCTGGTTGTGGTTTTCTACAATCTGTGTAACCAAATGTATCTAGATCGATCTGATTGCATTGGAACTCTTTTTGGTTCCTCTTGCCTCCGGTTTGTATAAGACTCCACTCCAATGACGTGTCCCCTGCATGTGGGAGCTACGCCACTCCTTGGTATTACATGATTTTCAGTTGCTGGAGTATGTGTGTACTGATGGCATATGCAAGATGTCTTGCGATGCAGGAAAGGATCTAAAGTACATGAAACTGTTTTTCAGAACACTGGCATGGATACAAAAAATTTAAACTCCAAATTTGGTTGGAGTTCTAAAATTTTTGTATAGCGTCTGAGTGCAGAGAATTGGGCACCCATAACGCTTCTAACCCTATACATAGCACAGCCCACTATAAGGATCATCTCCTGTGAGTGGGACTGTCGTTCTACAATCCATATATGGTGTGGTGATTTGCTCTAAACGTTGTAACATATCACTTTCTTGGCCCTGACGTCGAAACAACGTTACATGGTCAGCACAGCAGTGTTAAAGAATAAAGAGAAGCAGGCAGGAGAAAGAACTTTTTCGGCAGGGAGCATCTCTTTATCCTCTTTGCTTTTTCCTTTATTAAAGCTACCAACGTAAAAAAAAATTGAGTTTTGAAAATCCTTCCTTCCGGACGAAGCAACCTGGGAAGCTATAAATGCGGTTAGCGACTGGACGTCTCATCTGGATATGCAAAGAAATACTCAATTCCTACTTCTTTTAACCATAAATAAATGGCTTCAAATGAAGATCATTCAGTGATCGCTTTCTTCGACCTGGAAACAACGTATTCTTCCTCATCACCTGATCGTGCCTCCGCCATTTTGGAGTTCGGCGCCGTTTTGGTGTGGGCTCGAACGCTAGTTGAGTTCGGCAGCTTCTCCACTCTAGTTAGGCCCACACACCTCTCCTCTGTCGGCAACAGGCCTAACGGCATCACCCAAGAGGCTGTTGCCTCTGCACCTACTTTCCCGGAAATAGCTGATGAAGTCTACCATATCCTCCACGGTCTCTCTCTCTCTCTAAATATATGTATAAATTAAAGTATATTAATTCAGGAGAATGATTGACACACACCTCTATAGACATGCCATTGATTGACACATGATGGTTTTTTGAGTTTGGTGTCCCTTTTTGAACACCTACTTTTTCATCTGAATACTTTTTTAGACGTTTTTAACCCCCAAACACTAACACATGTCAGCTTATCATTCACCACACACTACAAACACTATTTCGTCACATAACATTTTCTTTCATTAATTTATTACCCAAAAAATATATATTAACTCTAACCTCTTCTATTACCCAAGAGTTTTAGGAGGGATGTTAATTATTATTCTATCTAGGAGGATGTTCTGTCCAAGTTGTACTGTTTGTTCTCTTCCACACAGACAGGATTTGGTGTTTAATTAGGATGGTGACACCAGGGCCGTCATATAGAATAAAATGCATCACCCACCCATTTTATTTCATATCACATCCATTGGCATCCTAGATAAAACATCATTTTCCTTTAGGTTGTGAGTTCAAATTCCTGTGTATACAATCATTCCCTTAGATCTCACACATATTTTCTCCTTGTAGTGCCGGAGTGTGCATACCATATCTAGGAGTATTCCTCTAGAGGAGAAAATATATATTAAATATATTAACTCTAAAATTTTTCTATAACATTAGGGTTTTATGAGAGATGGTTAATTGCTGTATTTAATACTCCACACTCACTAGGTTTTTTATGCATGAGTTTTTACTTAGATATTATCGGTTTAATTGTAGGTCGAATTTGGGCGGGTCATAATATTGCAGACCACGACTGTATAAGAATTGGAAAGGCATTTGAGGAGGTCGGTCGCTCGGCGCCAAGGCCGGATGGAATTATCGATTCACTTGATTTGCTGAGGGAGAGATTCGAGAGGAGAGCTGGAAACACGAAGGTACGTTTTAGATCGTCGGGAGATTTTATAATTTTCCTTTTATATCCATCTCTTTTAAGTTCTACTCATGGAGTTGGATCTACATTAATATGGTTCTATCCCTCTTCCATTGTCTCTCATTTACGCAGATGGCCACTCTTGCGACCTATTTTAAGCTTGGAAAGCAAACACATAGGTGATTATCATTTTCCAATTGCTTCTTTGCACTATGTTAGATTTACATCTTAGGAGCTCGATTTCCTAGTTTATCGTTTTTAATAAGCTTAGATGCTGCAGACTTAGTGGTCGCATTCGGTTAGGAGACCGGACCCTTATGGCCTATTAAGACCTGTCTGGCCTAACAGTTCGACACATCACTGAAAAAAGGAGGCCCAACAGGATCCAAAACGCCCATGTTTGGTGCCATGTGGACCTGTTAGGCCAGAAAGGTCATAACAGGCCGGACAGGATCCAAACTGGGTCACATTAGCCGCTCAGTAAGCCTGCTGAGAATTTGGGTCCAGGTGGGTCTGGCTGGGTTTGTTGTAGTGGAAACTTCAGAAATGAGCTGAATTCCAAACTGGTCTAACCAACTAATGAACGAACTACTGAGGTTTACCCGGCAGGATCATCTCTGGTGTGGCCCTGCCAGGTAAACCTCAGTAAACAAATTTGTATATTCTCTGGTGTCCAAGACACCATCCTATACAGAACATTTTATTCTTAAAAATAAATAAAGAAATTTACCTTCTGCATGGAAAATGATTCTTAGTTTGTGGCCTAGCACATCAATCAATACACATTGGGTGGGAAAAAAATGTTCTGTCCATGATTTTGTATATCCCACTGTTTCCACCCACCACATGCTGGACGTGTGTTCATTTGATGCCTCTTTTAAACAGGGAGAAAATATTCATTTGAACACTTTTTTTTAATGTTTTTGACCAATTACACCCAACGAGTACCTATTTTTTCATTTGAAAACTGTTTTTACAGTTTCAATCCTATGCACCCAGCCTTTGTGTGTGTGGGAGACACTGGGATGTCTTGAACACCATCTTAGACACCAAATCCTGGACAGAACATTTTCTTCCTTTAATAAATATTAATAAATAAGAGTGGCTATTTTTAGTGCAGCTTGAGAAACCCTTTTGTCCAGCTAGGCCCCATTTTGGCCCGGGCAGGACTAGCATTTCTAGAGCAGTTCCTTAGCTAGCCCAACATGGTTTATAGCCTTATAGGTCTGTGGGTTGTCAGCACTACTTTAAAGTATCAAAACGAATGTTGTGTGATCAAAACAAATGTCTGTGAGTTTCTGTGAGCAATTATATACTAACACACGGTGTGTTGGGTGTTAAAGCATAAAAAAAAAAGTGCTTAATTGAAAAAGTAGTAGCGTATCAATCTGCACTTTTTGATCACATCATGTTTATAGTATTTTGTTTGGAAAGCAATAAACAAATGTAGCCAAATTTGGCAAAATGACAATTTAGTTTTGTGATCGAAATTGTGTGTGATATATTTTTGAATTGAGAAAAGATATCGTATACCCAAATTTGTCTGTCCCCCATGTCCCTACACCAGTCTGACGTGTGATTTTTTTATATTTAATTTGGTACCTCTTTCTAGGTACCTACTTGAACACTTTTTTATGATTTTAATCCTATACACCTTTTATTTTGGGTACTTACTTTTCCATTTGAAAATCGTTTTATGGTTTTAACCTTATACACTCTACCCTTCGTGTGTGAGGACATGGGTGACAGACAATTTGGGTCTAGGAGATCCTCTCTTTTTAAACTGAACACTTTGTTTTATGTTTTTAATTCATACATACCACGTGCCAACCAATAGAGTGGACACAGAGGGTCACATAACATTTGTTTTGAACTATATGTCATATATGATATAAAAAAAAAAAAAAAGGGTGAAACACATGTTTTCAAGATTTAGAAGATAAGCGCCAAGCTGAGTCAATCCATACAAATATGCACCCTTTGTTGTTCTTTCTGTGGAACTGTAATTTGCAGGGAAACGTTCTTTTTGCGGAACAAAATTAGATCAAAATTGCTGATTTTGTCAAACCTAATCCTTAATGCAATAATATCACAGGGCCTTGGATGATGTTCGGATGAATCTCGAAATTATCAAGCGCTGCGCAACAGTAATGTTTTTGGTAACCTTCTACCCAAAAATCTGTCTTGATTCACCCACTGTAAATGTGAAGTGCTGAATTTCTATATAATTTTCTTTTTCCTGGGTTATTTTGGTATTTTTTATTTTATATTAAAAAGATATCTTTCAATTTTATAATAAAAGGATATTTTTGGTATTTTTCTACATTATATTAAATGGTATTTTCTCTATTAGATATGTTTTATCATTTTATTTATGAGAAAGTTTTTGGTATTTTATCTTAAATTGGATGGATACTTTTAGCATTTCATTATGTTATGAAGGATTATGATTAAAGGATATTTTTGGATTTTATTGTTTTCAAGGAGGTATACTTGTCTAAATATCATGAAATTTTGATGTGCATGCACATGGTTAATCATGTAAAGCAAAAAAATCAATAAATAATGGAGAATGATTGTCTGTGTTGACACAGACCCCTATAAGTGTGCCATTAAATGGCACATGATGGGTTTTTTTAATTTGGTGTCTCTTTTTAAACACCTACTTTTTCATTTGAACACTTTTTGGGATGTTTTTAAGACAAAATACTATATATGTCAGCTTATCATTCACCATACATCGAAGGAATATTGTTTCTTTACATCAATCATACCTTCTTCTTTTTTTCATTAAGCTTTATCTCATCAACAGTTGAATTTTCATTATTTAAATCTTTATCATCACAATCAATAACATAATAAATAAATAGAGTTTTATTCTCCATGCTAGAATCATAATTTTTATTCTTTATATCATAGAAATTAACTGAATCCAAATCAAGGTAGATAAAATAAGTTTAGTTGGACCAAATTAGGATCTTCTCTTGGTTTGTTGTACATCTGCATCAGTATTTTCATTGTCACTTTCATCTTCAAAGATTAATATACTATCCCAAGAAATAAATCTAATAGGAAATTCAAGTGATTTGATCATAAGGAGTCAAAAGCAGCCATAACTTTTGATTTGGGTAGATAAGAGAACTCTTTGCGACTTCAAAATTTCATTTAAATTTGTCTCCATTTCGATTACAATTGTTTATTTATGGACCAAAGATCCAAGATTGAATAGTCCAAAACAAATTCAAATTCTATTACATTCACAACTGTTAAAAACAGAAAGATTACTAATAATGAAAATTTTCTAGTTCAACTTAAAACCACCATATTATTCTTAAAAAAATAAACATATTTCCAATAAAATTGACATCCAAGATTCCCCAAAATATATGAAAATAGAAAGTCATCTGAAATAGAAATTCCGTTTAAACTCCAAAGTGATCAAATTTAAGGGTTTTGCTGGCACCCAAAAGCAATAGAAATTAGGGATGGTATAGATCTGATCAAATTGGTCATTTTGAGTACTCAAAAATTGAAATTGGACATCAAGATCGAATGTTATGGTTCTTTAAAGTCTAGAGGTTTTTTTTTACTCCTTATGATCAAATTGCTCCATAAACCATACTATAAACCGTTGCACTGCATCAACTAACAACTAAGCTTTATACTCAAAAGAAAAAGAAGCTTTGTCTACACTTGAATTAGAGAACTTACATATTTGACAGACTTCCAAACCTCTTTGTAAATCATTTTTGCAAAATGTTTAATACTTTTTGTTACTTCTTTTCCTTTTTTGGGGGGGGGGATATACCACCTTTTAACAGCCCCCATAACCGCATCCTATAGGCTGCATATATATATATATATATATATATATATATATATATATATATATAAGAAGATACACATAAATATTAGTTTCCAAGAGTTATAATTAGAGAGGATTAACTTCTCCATTATAATGTGATCAATTATTAACTGTGATTCAAAGTCATATATATACCTTTTTAACTTCCCTCCTTGATGCTTAATTAAATTTCAAGCTCCCTTTCTCGTTGTTTGGATCAATTTGCTGACATGCTTTTCAATTTTATTGGTTTGGATCAACTTACTCTAAACCTCTTTTAGGTTGCAACCCACCTTCAAGAACTTAGAAGTTGGATTCCTTGAACATTATATTTCTCACTTTCTCTAGTTTACTTCTAGACTATCGAATCCTCTCGTTTGACTTTAATGCTGAAACACCACTAAATTTTGGATCAAGTGGCTATGATACCATTTTGTATGAATCAACTTTGACACCACTTTTTTTTATTAGAAAAAAAAAAAAAACCTACCCGTAGCTCTCTGTTTTTGGCCAACAATTCTTTAGAGAGCTTTCAACACAATACCCAGACAAGACAAACACCAAGTGCAAGGAAGATGAGAAAGGATAATAAAGCTAATTTTTCAACAACATGATAAAATAATCCCTACCTTAGTTTTTCTTTTATATAATAATAACATATTAACTCAGTAAACAGTAATCTAATTCTCAACATACTCCTACTTTGACATTGACTAGAATAGACAAAATATCAAACTATCCTAACAAAATAACAACTCTCAAAATCCTTACATACGCAAAATGTTTAACTCATTTGACTTAGTGGATAACCTTTAACTCCATCAATTCCACTTTATTTGTTAATTCCTGCTCAGACTTCATCACTACTTAGGTCTGGGCTAGCTCAAGGATTATTCCCTTATTGGCAACTTTGAATCAAGGGTTGGGTGGCATTGGTTCATAGAATTGCATGGGGCATTGCATATATATATATATATATATTCCCCACTACTTACTTGTACGCATGACATACACAATCTTAATTCGCCATCCTCTGCAGGAGTCATATTTATATCAACCAGATTATTTCCAGGAGGAGAGCTGTAATTATGCCCACTTCTTGGAACCCGAAGAAATTTACATTCCCACTGTTTGGGCGTCTCTTCTCCCATCCTCTCGACGCGACAGAGTTAAACTATTGCATGGAGATGGCCCCTTGCAACTCTACTGTAAAAATTTGAGAGTGCGTCTTAATATAAATGAATCATTTGAGGCCGAGAATTATGTGAGTTTTGTTGTGGACGCTTCACCTAGTAGGCTTTGTGACGTTCTGGATGTGTGCGACAGAAAAGTATTTCAGATCTTGTCGACGAAGCATGGTAGGAGCATTTCATCTTCATGGACGCCTGTTGTGTATAGAATGGATCACGTCCCAAACTTTGCTACGATTCGACTACAGTAAGTTCCAATCTTCAATGCTCTACTTGTTTGTTTATCTTTTGAATGGGAATGGAAAAGGATGTGCTACACCCAATTTTCCTGTCCCCCCGTGTCCCCACACCAAAGGTGAAGTACATTAGTGTTAAAAACTGTAAAAACAGTTTTCAAATGAAAAGAAAAATATAGGTAGCCATAAAATGGGATTTATAGGGTTTAAAGTGTTCAAATGAACTTTGTTCCCTATTTAAAAGAGGCACCATATTCATAAAACCATCACGTGTCAGCCTGTGGTATGGGGACAGGGGAGGCAAACAAATTTGGGTGTAGCAGATCCTTATGCAGCGAGTCATTTTCCTTTTGAAGAAATAGTGGAAGATACATTGTTTTTTTTTTTTTTTTTTTTCTTTTGAGACTAGGGTTCATTGATTTCAAATCTTCTTCTACTGTAGCTTGTAATAGGACATCATCCTGGAGACGACTGCAGTGCAAAATGAACCCATCAAATTTACAAGGCAGATTTCCTGGAGTGCTTTTACTTTACTGGAGTGAAACTGAAGCATCAGGGCACCGGGTGACATGTGGTTAAAAAAAGTGGAAAAAAAAAAAAAACACAGCACTGATTTTTTTTGGGTGGTGGTTCACTCTTTTCGCTCACGTGTCACCCGGCACCCTGGTGCTTCAGTTTCGCTCTAGGAAAAAACACTCCAAGAAATCTGCTTTATCAAATTTAGGTGGGTGATTCACTTTTTTTGGATACATGTTGCACTGTAGTTGATGCCAAACTTTAAACTGCAATAGAGGATCTTGAGTCAGTTGATTTTATGCATAAGATGACTTTACTTATTTATTTAAATAAATGTGATCAGCTGCAGCAAATTTTCTGTAGCTTTTAAGTAGCACAGCCAAAAAACGTGGATATTTTATCTTTTAACATGGGTTGTTTTGTCTTTTTGTGTTCTTTTGCCATGCTACTTGTTCAAAATTTTGGCAAAATTGCCAAATAATGAGGTAAAAATAATTATTTACTAAATTGGTTTTTTAAGGGTTAAAA
>JAOXJP010234437.1:0-10162 GCA_025762735.1 Platanus orientalis
AGCACCTATGAGACAAGGTAGAGATTGGGAGAGGTCTATGCAACCCCAATCAAGATCCTATGCACAAGTGGTTGGGAATAAACCTTAAACCAGCCAAGCATCTTCCTCTATAGGAGCTCAAGGAATGAGCAAACCATATTCTTATGCCAATTAGGCATGGAATAAATATCAAGCAAATAGGATTTTCACTTATGGAGGAGCTTAAGTGAAAGCCTCCACTTCTAGGAAGACTATGGTGCAATCTAGCAAAAATGGGAATCTTAAAAGAGGCCCTCAGCCCTTCTACAATGAACCATTTCAAAGGAGAATGATACAATCTCATGCACTAAGAAGGCCCACATTCTATTGCTACTTTTGTGGCTTAGAAGGGCATATAAAGGTGGATTGTAGGAAAAGGGTCAATGACATCAAGTCCCAAAGAATGCAAGAAAAGAAAACATCAAATGGGAAGAATGTCAAGAAAAGAAATTATTTCCGAAACATTGAAAATAGAAACCTTCAAAGAAAGAAGAATCTAGTCTAATGAAGTGTCAAACGGTAAGTCTCTTGACTTCCCAATGTTAAGAGAGTTTAGGTTAGAAAGGATGATCCAAAGTGCTTAGTCATCCATACCTCACTAAGAGTAGGAATCTCATCAAGGTGGTACCTTGATAGCGGGTGTTCTAGGCACATGTTTGGTGAGAGAGAGCTATTTACTAAGCTAAAGGAAGCTCAAGGTGGATATGTTATTTTTGGCGATGAAAACACTGCCAAAATCCTTAAGGTAGGAACCATTGTATCCCCCGGCATTCCTTAACTCACCAAAGCTCTCTATGTGCAAGGCTTTAAGCATAATCTGATTAGCATCAGTCAAATATGTAATAAAGGCTATAAAGTATAATTCAGCAAAGATGGATGTGTGATCAAGGATCATAAAGAATACAACATCCTAACCGAAAGAGTAAGGATAAGTGACAATTGCTATGTCATTGATCCTCATTCCCAACAAGAAGACACTTGTCTTTTAACCCAAAAGGATGAGATAAATCTTTGGCATCGATATCAAAGATTAGGGCATCTCAACTTTAGGGATCTTACAAGACTTAACAAGAAGGGGATAGTCAAAGGACCATCCCAAGCTAAGCAAGGTTGACATCCTAATTTGCAAGAGTTGTCAAATGGGAAAGCAAACTAGAGTCTCACACAAAAATGTAACATCCATTGGGACTACTAGACCCTTAGAACTTCTTCACATGGACTTGTCTAATCCAACTAGAACCGAGAGTCTTGGTGGGAATAAGTATTTCATGGTCATGGTTGATGATTTTTCAAGGTACACGTGGGTAGCATTCCTAAGAGAGAAATCTGAAGGCTTCAATGAATTTCTAAGCACTTACAAACGGATTCAAGTTGAAAAACATCTAACTATCAAGAGAATCCGAAGTAACCATGGAAGAGAATTTGAGAATCACAAATTCTCAAGTTGGTGTGAAGAGTTTGAAGTGAAATATGAATTTTCATCCCTTAAAACTCTCCAACAAAATGGGGTGGTTGAAAGGAAAAATAGGACTTCTAAACATGGCTACAACAATGCTTTCAAGAAAAACCATAGCCAAGAGGTTTTGGGATAAGAAAATTAGTATGGCGTACTATGTCTCTAACTGAGTTTATCTCAGACCGAGCATATCCAAAACCCTATATGAATTATGGAGTGGCAAGAACCCAACTGTAAAATACTTTAAAGTATTTGGCAGCACATGTTATGTTCTTCAAGGCAGAGAACATCTAGGCAAGTTTGATGAGAATAGCGATGTGGTCATGCTCTTAGGATACTCTACAACCAGTAGAGCCTACTGTGTCTACAATATTAGGATTCGCTTAGTGGAGGAGTCAATCAATGTGAGGGTAGATGACATTGAGGCAACATATGAACAAGGAAAATTACCAGTGGTGTTGTCTGACCATGAGAATGAGTGTTCATCTCAAGTGAAGATTGAGAAATCCCAAGAAGATCAAGAGGAGAACTCTTCTCAATCAAGTTCTGAGGAAGAAGTTGAAATTTAACTTCAACCCAATGACAAAAGGCTCACCAAAGGTTTATCACGAGAAGACATCATTGGTGATCCTAACATTAGAGTGAAGACAAGGAGAAAAATAGAAAACATCCTTAGTCACCTATGTTTCACTTCTAAAATAGAATCAAAGCAGGTTAAAGAGGCTCTAAATGATCTAGATTGGATCTTTGCCATGCAAGAAAAACTAAATTAATTCCAAAGGAATGATGTATGGTTTCTCACAGAAAGGCCTACTGACAAGAATGTCATTGGTACCAAATGGATTTTAAAAAAAATCGATGAACATGGTACAATAATAAGGAACAATGCTAGACTAGTTGCAAAGGGGTATGCCTAAATAGAAGGCATTGATTTTGAGGAGACATTTGTCCATGTTGTAAGGTTAGAATCCATTAGGATCCTCTTTCCCATTACATGTTATTTGAAATTCAAGTTATATCAAATGTATGTCAAGAGTGCATTTCTAAATAGAATTCTCTAAGAGGAAGTATACATTGAGCAAATTTAGGGATTTATGGACCCTCATTTTCTAAACTCTGTATACCGGCTCAAAAAAGCTTTATATGGTCTTAAAAAAGCTCCAAGAGCTTGGTATAAAAGACTAACAGAGTTTCTTCTTGATCACTATTTTGATCAAGGAAGTGTTGATAAAACACTCTTCATCAAGAAGTAAAATGGTCATATACTCATTACTCAAATCTATGTAGATGACATCATTTTTGGGTCTACCATTGAGGAGATGTTTCATGGTTTTGCCTAAACAATGAAATCAGAATTTGAGATGAGTATAGAAGGAGAACTAAAGTTCTTCCTAGGTCTACAAATGAAGCAAACAAATGATGGCATTTTTTTAGCCAAACCAAGTTTACAAGAGACCTTGTTTCTAAGTTTGGACTACGAGAATCCAAACTAGCTAGCACACTTATTAGCACAAGTGACAAGATCACTAAAGACCTCGAGGGAGCTGAGGTTGATTACACCTACTACATGGGCATCATTGGGAGTTTGCTCTACTTGACTGTGTGTAGACCAGATATTGCATTTAGTGTATGTGCATGTGCTAGATACCAAGCTACCCCCAAAAAATCACATCTTAAGGTAGCTAAGAGGATTATCTGATATGTCCACAGGACTATGAAGTTTCGGTTATAGTACCCATTTGATACCACATCTGAGATAAATAGATACTCAAATGTTGATTGGGCTAGCGATGTGGAAGATTGCAAGAGCATGAGTAGAGGTTGCTTTTACATAGGCAACAGTCTTGTCTCCAAACATAGAAGGAAATAAAACTCCATATCTCTATCAACTGTCAAAGCTGAATACATTGCAGTTGTTAGTGGATGCACCCAACTCTTGTGGATAAAGCAAATGATTTAAGATTACGAGTTGAAGCAAGGCACCATGAGTCTATTTGTAGATAACAAAAGTGTCATTGACATCTCCAAGAATCATGTCCAACATTCTAGGAAAAAGTACATCAACATAAGACATCATTCATCTGATAATTGGTGGAAGAAAAGGTTATACCCTTGGATTATGTGAAGACCAAAGATCAATTAACAAACGTCCTAACCAAATCCCTTCATTCCAAGTGGTTTGAGTATCTTCAAAATGTTGTAGGCTTATGCACCATTTAGGGGGATCATATGTGATTCTCCCGAGGTCTTGGTGGGATGTGAGATGGTTATGGAGCTAGGCATGCATGGGGTGGTATATGGTAGTGAGTGGAGGGGTTCCACTTCAGAAAAAGGGAGAAAATTCTAAAAATCCACATTCCAAATCGATTACAGGTTTTGCAATCAATTTCACCCCAAATTGATTGCGAAACTCGTAATCAATTTTGGGGGTATTTTTGTCAAATTAATTGCATGAAATTTTAAAAGAGAATAACAGTTTGTTTTTTTATCATTTTCACTTCTAACGACCTTCTATTTTCTCTTAGAGCCTCTATTTCTCCATTTTTTGGTTTCCCCTTTGACATCTTGTCTTCTAGCACTACGATCATGCCTCCTTGCACCAAGACAACTACGTCCAAGGGCGGATCTTCATTCGACCCTCCTCACAACCCCAAGAAGCAACCGGTGACTCAGTCACCACCACACAAGCGGTTGAAGAGACCTACCACTTCTTTTTTTCCCTACTACGATGTTGTGAGCTTAGAGAGATTCCAACGCATCTTCTCGCATCACTCCATTATCATGGAGAGATCAATCAATGTTGAGACCCTACGAACAACTTCATTAACAGAGCGACTGGAAGGACGGAGATGGATGCCCTTCACTTCATTGTTAGGACCCGTCCAAGAAGCGGTCATTCGTGTCTTCTATGTGAATATGTTTGCTATTGACAATGAGGCACTCTCGTTCTAGACCGTGGTGTGCAACACCCCTGTTGAGGTAACCCCACCATCATCTCCAAGATCTTTGGCGTACCTCCTCCTCCCGCTCCAATGGCTTATCCGATTCACCACCTCACCTTGGAGCAGAAAAGCAGAATGGTAGAGAATTTATACAGGAAATGCATGAATTGGCCTGATCGTCTGTCGCACAAGCAGTGTTAGCTCATTGTCTAAGTCCTCCACCGCATCTTTACCTACAACATACTCCCTACCACCAATAGGAGTGTGTTGATGAAGGACACTCCCTACCTCAATGATGGGATCCTCAACAACCATCAGATCGATCTCTTAGCCATCCTTTGCCACATGATAATTAGGTTGCACTAAGCGGCACATTCGACTAGGAGCTTACTTTATCCCACTCTCATCACTCAAATTCTTCAGGCAATGAAGGTGCCCTTCAAAGTGGCACCTAAGGGTCACAAAGCTGGAAAGGCAGTAGGGCATGGCACCCTACAGAAGATGGGCCTGCTTGAGACGATCTCAGGCTTCACATCCGGACCCTCCCATGCACACACCGCCAGTACACATACCTCAATGATGACCTTCCTACACACTCTGGTCAGGAAGGTCTCTAAATTCTTAAAGAACCAAAAGACAACTTGCAACATGCTACAACACTGATCATCCAGAGCATCCCATCCACTTAAGATCAGTGAGTGCATCTGACTCTGAGCCCGAGGTCGAGCCCAGGTTTAAGGTATAGTCTCTACAGCTATGAGTAGACCCTCAGTCAGAGGATGAGGCCACTATTGCATCAGGTGTTGGAGTAGTTAGTGAGGAGGCAGTCCAGGATGTCGAAGCTGCTGATGTTATTGGAGATGATGAGGAGGAGGATGGAGGAGATGATGATGATGATGATGATGACGATTATGAGGATGAGGAGGATCAACCTTTGGATGGAGCTGAGAGAGTCATTACTGCTGAGAGCAGTGATTCTGAGTGATGTTGTGTTATTTTTTGGTATAGCTGATTATGCCCTATAGGGGCTTCCCTTGTTAGATTCCTTTTGGTCTATCTTGTACCTGGGGATGATTCCCTATGCATCACTACTTATAGCCCATTGGGCATTTTATGTATCCTGACCATCTATTTATTTTGGTTATCTATTAATCTCATCTCTATCTTCTGCATTGTACAACTATATCACTATTTCCATACTTGTCAATTCTTACTAAAAAGGGGGGAGATATACATTTAAATCCACATTTGCATTTGTTGAGATGTTGTGAGAGTGAGGGGGAGTCACTCAATTCACATAGGACAACATGAGAGGTACAATGATATGAGCTTAGTGAGGGAGCACTAATATAGGGGGAGTTAAAAAGGCTAAAACATCAACATCAAATTAAAAATCAAAACAACTCACTTAATGCACATTCTATATAGGTTCTCTCATGCTTCACACTATTCATATGGATTGTTTATACATTGGCCATTTGGCATGAGAAAGGTGGTTGTTTTGTGGTTGTGATTGCAGGGATTATTAACTTAAAGCACAAGTGATTTCAAGACTATTGAGCTGAACTCCTACTCTTGTGTATTGTTGAGTCCTTGTATTTGGGTTGTGGAAAATTAATGTAATTTGTATCTAACTGTGTATTTAGGTTTTTCCATTGAATTGACAAGGAGAGATTGTTGATGTATGTCAATCCCATGGGCATTTTGGTAGTGCTAAGAGTCTTGTAAGTGTCTTATGTGAGCTCACAAGTTCATATCATGAAGCCATGAAGGACCAAAGGCCAAGGAAGAGCATCGGAAAGAGGCACACTAAAGAAGGTATATATCATGCATGCACATCATTTTGTGTGTTTAAAACTAATCCTAAACATGGTTTAGGGTCCCTAAGAATACCCAAACCTGGATGCCCAAGGATAGCCCAAAGAAATCAACCCAAATCTAAAGTTCAGAAGATTTCAATCAAAACCAATTGGAAAACTCGCAATCAATTTCGATAGAATTTTTCATTTCAGAAAATCAAACCCAATGCCAAAAATGATAAGCCCAAACCGATTTGGATTAGAGTTTTGGGAAAATTTCTTAGAACCCAAATCGATTGTGAAACTTCAAATCGATTTGGGGCCTGATAGGCACTCAAAATTGATTGTGGATTTTGCAACCGATTTAGAGCCCAAATCGATTATGAAACCCCCAATCGGTTTGGAGGGAATTTTTAGGGGAAAAAATTCACAAAATTTTAGGAGAAATTTTGAAATATGAACCCCATTTTGGTTCATCTAAAGGCCAAAAATGCTTCTTTATTTTCCATATGCCTATCCTAAGGCCATGGATGCTCCTCCCTACTATAAGATGGACTTTCCCTTTAGGGTAAGATATCTCTAACACACCAAATTATTTTTTAGAGAGCTAAGAAGCATACTATTTTGAGAGCCCTCTTCACTGTGTAAACCTCCATTGCCTACAAATTATTGAGCTTTAGTAGCTAGCATTCTACACTTCTCTCTCTCATTCCTTCTCTCCTATTGACCATCACTTCTACTATTAAGGAGAGGTTGTGGTGAGCATTTTTCCAAGAGGAACTCACCTTTAGCTGAGCTCTAGGAGCACTAGAGCCAAGTACTTGGAGCTTGTGGGTGGCTAAGGCATATCAACTTAGCAAGGTGCATCCCACATATTAAGCAACTAGCAACATCAACCATATTGTGGTAATATTTGCTTGACTTTGCATTCATATTCATTACTGCTATTGTTTTGCTTCCTCCGAAGACACTAGAAGCTTGACTACCTCCATCGGAGACACCAAAAGTAGTGTACACTCATCAAAGATACCGAGTATTGTTGTTTAGCTTGTCATTGAGCAAGTAGTTAGGTTTGTATATTAACCTAGGTTGTAATAGTACCTAAATAAAATATACTTATGCTCAGTAGTGAGCTTTAGAAGAGTGGACGTAAGCCCTAGTGTCGAACCACTATAAATCATGTGTTGTGGTTGTGATTGTGTGATTTCTTGTCTCTCAATCTTTACACTCTATACTACTCTTGCTTAGCATATGCTTAATATTGTTCTTAAGTAGTTACATTGAAACACACACTCACTTAATTGAGCTAAGTGTAACGATAATTAATAACATCCATAAGACAACTTTGACAGGGGGTTAGATAAATTTGAGAAATCTTATTCACCTCCCCCCCCCCCTCTAGGATTACTTTTGTGACATTTCATATTGGTTTTGGACACATTTTCAGACCCTTTATTTTGGGTTCATACTTTTGGTATAGTGGATATTCATTTCCCTTGTTTGTGATTCGGGTGAGAAGGCACCCCATTGATGTAGATTGTCAGTTTCTACTATTTTAGATTTATATTGGAGATTATAGTATTATTTCTGTTGTGACTTATCCTTTTTTGGACTATTGTGAGATATTGAATATTGATGTACGCTTCTACAATCATCAAACTAAGGAACTTGAGGTTGTTAATTGTGAACATTGGTTAAGGATAAAGATTCTAAGACTATTGAACTATGTGAACATTGGATTGTAATGTAATGATCCAAATCCGGAACGCATACAGATCCCATATCCGAGTTGAGGTTCGGGGGAGTTACACTTAGTGGGGTAATCATATTGGTTGATGAGTAACATCCATGACTATTAGCCATCCTGTCCTAAATGATAGAGAGCCCACAACCCAACAGTAGTAAAGTTGATTATACACTTTGTGTAGGTGGATATGAATAAGTGATTGACGAAGATTATATTATTGAAGAAAGTGAAGAAAATACAAAAGGAAGAGTGAACGAAGAAGGTGAAAGAGCAAACAAATTTGTCTAATATATATATATTGAGAAAACTCAATCCCAACTTGTGAGATTAGAGTATTCACTCATGTATATATAAAAAATGATACAATGTGTGGTGGTGTGGTAAGGTTTCATAATAGTGGATAACCTTCCATTTACAAATGAATATATTTGAAATTATAAAACAATAAGAAGATATCTTGGGTATCATAGAACCCAAATGTGAACTTATCAAAATAAAATAAATAAATAAATAAAATAGAACCCATACATGAGGTTGTTGGGTTTTTCACATGAAATAATCTAACACTGTTGTATTTCTTGATCCAAGGAATCTCAATGCATGCACATATGCACCAGTTGAGACTCAAGAGCCCCAATCTTTCCATCTTTGATCTCTTGTGTGGGTTTTCCATCTTTGAACTCCTGCATGGGCTTTCCATCTTTAACCTTTCGTGGACATCGTGGATGCCTTCAAAGCGATCACAGATCCTCTCATGATCGCTAGTATTCTCGCGACTTCATATCATTGAAAACTTGGTTCTAACACAACAACGGGACAAGATGGCGATGGTGATGTGATATGATTGATGACCAACCAGATGTAGTTCATGCATTAGAGATCCCTTACGGCTTTTTCCTCGTACTAAAGAACCAACATAAAATAGCAAGGTGTTTGTTTTTGTCTTTATTTATTTCCGGCCATTAGATCATTTGAGATCTAATGGTGGGCCAAGAGTTTCGAAATAGCAAGACTCCCTCAATGAGGGAGTTGGATGGCTTGGGTTGGAAGCTGCACGACTTCAACGTATGGAGTATGGTGTGGATGAGTTGGTTTCTTAACCAACTATGAAACTAAAGAAAATGACAAGGAAAAAGAAAAATACATAAATAAACAATGTGCAATAAGCATGTTGGGTTTTCTTCTTTATTTTTCTCATGGGTTTAAGAGGGTGAGAAAGAGAAAAGGTGTACAAAGGCTTTGGTGTGGGTTTCGGGTTTTAGAAATTACACAATTTCTTATATAGGATTTTCGCCTGTGATCCTCTCCAAATTGTTAAAGTTCAGATATTGTTCAGAAGATTTCAATGGTTGAAATGTCGCAAAAAAAAAAAAAAAAAAAACTGAAAAATGTGTAGTTCAATTTGTTGATTTTTTCGATACATGTGGACCACGGAAATTTTCTAAACTTTAAAAATCTGGAAACGATAATTGTTCTGCGATTTCACATTATATAGAGAAGAAAGCTTATTTCTCTTCCTGTAGATGTAAATTACAAAGTCAAACCATGAAAATATGTTTGTGTCTTGTTGTGGTTTGTTGTTTTTCTTTTAAATTCTATTTTTCTACTATATTTGTGTGTTTAAACACTAATTTAAGTATAAATAAATTATCACCAACTATATACTATTAAAACAATGCTCTTCAAAACTTTGAACGAAAAAATTGAATAGAACGCTGTTCAAGTTATCGAGCCATGACAGTTACTTAGGAGAGCAGAAATCCTATAGTAGGAATCAATAGAAGCAGGGCAACATGTGGCAAAAAAGAAAAGAAGCAAAGCACCATATCTTGTGTTAGTTCTAGGTGTTTTTCCTTTCTTTTCCACCATGTTTCACCCAACGCATATTGCTTTAGAGTCGCCGCAAGTTTTCTAGCTATAGGAAATCTGCACATCTTGTAATAACACATATGATATGCAAGATTCTCACAGCACACATGAGCTACAAAATCCATCTCTTTAGGCAACTCTAGAAAAGATAAAATAGAGAAGAAAAAGTTCGCTGATTTCTTTCACACACCTTGTACAGCCCACCTCTCATGAGTTTATATAGAGATTTATACATGAAAATATAAAAAGAAATCAAATATGAAAGAAATCCTATAATATCTTGATTTGTGTAAATCCAATATTGAGTTTCCTAAAAAGATGATCATCTTGA
>JAOXJP010234438.1:0-10162 GCA_025762735.1 Platanus orientalis
CTCCCAAGGTAGCCATGGGCTGGTCATTTCTCCCTTTCACATAGGGTGACCCCATCTCTTAGGCTTTCCCTCTCTAGTCCATCGTGGGTTCATAAGGTTTTCTCACCCTCCATCTTTTTTTCAAGGTATATCTCTAATCTTTCTCTTAGCCTCTTCTTATCTTTTTTTCTTACTATGTATCCTACTCTCTTTATTCTTCTTCCTTAAAATTCAAAGATTCTTTTCTAATTTCATAAAACCTCCATTCAAGAGTTTTTGCAAGTTTATGATTTAGATTATAAAATTTATCCAAATATCATAAAATTTTAATTGTGGAACCCTTAAACACATCAGAAACTATCCTAACTTTTTAAAAATTTTCTGATGTGTCAGAAGGGAAATAAAGTAATTTTTGAATTTACTGTCCAAAATTATAGAAATACCCTTTTGGGTTCTTTTTCGCTATTTCTTTCTCTTTTTTGTTCTAATTGCTTCTAACTTCTTTTCTATCATTTTATTTACTATTTAATCTAATTTCATGGCTGCTTTATTGTTTTAAATTCAATTATTGAATTCTATTTGCTTCTGCATCAAGTTTTGGTATATTCCCTATTGTTTTGCATCAATTTTGGTATCAGAGCTTATATATCCTACATCAATTTTGGTATCAACTAATTTTGGTTTCAACTAATTCTTATCTAGTTGGGTTCTTGCGAATCATTGGAAAGATATATGTTCAGTCAGGTTACAACTAGTCTTATCACTTGTAATCCCCGAGAGTCATAGTGACTTATGCAAGCTATGAAGATTCTTTTAAGACAAATTTTATTGGAAAATTTAAGAAGATCCTTAAACTTTTCCCGTATACAATGAGAGCCAAAGTGGAAATTAGAAGATATTGTCAAATCTGAACTTAAAGATGTGGAAAGGAATATTGTGCAACTCAGAATGGTTGGGCCCGCACCGTTTGATTCTCCAACGCCAACATAAACTTGTTTTAAACAAGCATAAGGAGATAAAAAAACAAAAGTATGACAACATAATTGCTTCACTTAATAATGTGAGAATGATCCTTGCTGAGATGGAAAAGAGCGCAGCTGAATGGGAAGAGATTCAAATAGAACAAGAGAAAAATGAGCTCCAGATGTATCATCCTTATTGAGTTCTAGATCAGAAGCTGGATTCTGAAAGCATAGCCCAGGAGTTCCAAGTTCAAGATTAGAAAGAGATCAAAGCTATTGCGTTCTTACAAAGGATCCATATTGGGACAGCCTAATCCTACCATGTTGCAGATTATTACTCGATGCCAAACTTCACCCTAGCCCGAGAAGATTTCAGCTCAAGCAAAAGCCCGGAAGTGGACCTAGATCAAGATCAAGGTCCAAACAGCCCCTTCAGTTCAAGTAACACATGTGAGTCCATCAATTCTAGGACCCCCACCACATTCTCCACCAATCTTGAAGAATCCAAATCTTTCCAATGGAAGCTATGAAAATTGGTGGATTATCTCAAATTCGAGGTCATATTTCCCCCCACCCCAGGAGAATGATGCGGACAACAAGAAAATTCTCTTGTATGTGCCACCACACAAGAGAGCTAGATTCAAGCAAGAATGTTATGTGGGATTAGTAAGACGGAAAAAATTTTATTTTATGTGTCTATGTAATAAGACCAATAGTGCTAAATTTTGTTGGGTTTTTGTTTTTTAGAGAATAATCATGTCACTCACTTTTAGACATCAAAACTTGCATTTTGGCTTATTTTGGTGTCATTAGATAGGTTATTCAATTACCTTTCTAACAAGACCAAGATTGAGTAAATCCAAGGTGATTAGGGAAAGTTATGACCAAATTACTTAGAATTTTTAAGAAGTTTCTAATCGTTTAAAGTTGTAAGCCTATTTAAAGGCATTTATTCCCCATGAATTAAAACATTAAAGATTGATTAAACAAACAAAATGTGTTATTGGGTGGTGTCCCAAGGTAGAGGGTGACACCATCTCCTAAGCCTATTTAGTCCATCGTGTGTTACCAAGGTGCACTCATGATTCTTTTTATCTTTCCTTCTTCTCCCTTAAAATTCAAAGATTCCTTTTTAATTTTATAAAACTCTATTAAAAAAATATTTGCAATTATCCAAATATCATGAATCTTTGGAATTCAAAAAAACACGTCATAAACTATCCTAAAATTTTTGGAATTTTTTGATGCGTTATAAGGGCATTTTGGTAATTTTCAGATTTTATGTCCAAGATTACAGAAATACCCTTTTGTGTTCTATTTTTCCATTTCTTTCTCTCTCTTTTTTTTTTTTTGGTTCTAATTGCTTCCAATTTCTCTTCTACCCTTTTATTTACTGCTCTATCTTATTTCGTGACTACTTAAGTGTTTCAAATTCAACTCTTGAATTCTATTTGCTTCGTCAATTATGGAAATATTGTACATCAAGTTTTGGTATCTTCCCTATTTGTTCTGCATCAATTTTGGTATTAGAGCTTATATCCTGCATCACTTAGGTTGTCTATTATGACCTTGACCAGTGGCATTTTGGTTTGGTCTAGAGATCACCACTCTTCTTTGAGATAGTTTTTATTGCTCTCCTTGTTTTTTTGTTCTGTTTCTTAGTTTGTTTAGTGTGTCCACCACTGTCCTGTATTTTTCCCTTTTGTTGTTTGCTTTTGTTGCTTTCCGTTCACTATTCAAGTGAAATCATTTTTTTCTTTTCACTTTCTTCACTGAAATTTCTTCCTTCATCAACAACAACATACAACAAACTTAATTCAATTAGTTTGGTAAGCAGAAATGACAATTCCATTTTTACTCCATAATTCCACAAATCCAAATGGGCACCCCTTAAGGATTTTCACCCATTCTGGTAAGCAGCATTTATTTTGATTCTAGCAAACATCTTAACTTATTGCCTCGAGAAGTCCCAAATTCTGTTCTCTTGATTTAAATGTTATGATCAAATTTTGGATGGGGTTTCCATGAACAAGTGCACTAATTTTATATTCAAGTCAGACAAGTGCAAACTCAGTGATCTGAGTTACCCAGAATTTCTTAAGAGTTAACTAGATAGGATGAGGTTTGGCATTTGGTGGAGGGGTTAAATGAGAAAATGCTATTTATTCAGCTTCTTTCTCTATTCTTCTTAATGTGGTTCAGTTGAGCTCTTTTGGAGTTCGTGTGGTCCTCGGTAAGGAGAGAGAGACCTTATTGCCTTTCTTGTTCATCATAGTATAATCTCCTGGGCACCTGTCTGAAAAAATGTACAACTTCAACAGCACCATCTGAACTGTACAACTTCTGCACTTGGAAGATGTAGGTTCTTCATCTTGTTTGTTTCTTCTTCTTTTTTTCCTTATTTCAACAAACTCTTGCCCGTTTATCAAAAAAAAATTCCAAACTTAACCTAGTATACCCTCCTAGTTGACCAATTCAGTCAAATCGCACATCAAACGGTCAATCTTTTGACCGCTACTGACTACAAACTAATTAGTTGAAAGTCTCTTATAACTAACTAGTGACTTCATATTTTAGATACATATATTAGACCTTAATGTAGTCACCCTCCAAATTCCATCCCAAGCATTTAGGTTATGTTCTGATCTGGGCAGTCCCACCATATTCGCTTCCAAAAAGTAATTTTTTTAACAAGGGTGACCACCCAGTCAAATTCCAAGTCATTTCGTCTTTTGATATTGACCAAAGACTGATTTATTGACCATCTCTATAAACCGGACGAAACCTACTTACACTTGTCAAATTGACTTAGAGTTCAGACTTCAAATATAATAAGTGGTTTCATCCACTGATATTTCTTTGCTTTTCTCCATCAGCTTCTTTGATCTGGTATGTTGTTGATTGGCAATAGTTGATCACTTTAAAGGGCCAAATAGAAAAAGAGAAGAAACATAAAGATCAGACTTGACTCATCAAATAAAAAAGATGATTTTTTTGGGTTGAAATATAGTAGTTTTTTGCTTCAACCTTCTACAGGGCCATATTTTTTATGCCAACACAGAAACTTTTGACATCCTTACACTTGCTCATCATCAGTGGCTCTTATGGACTTGTACACACCAGGTAGCATATTCAATGAATCTATAGTACAAATAATTTGGATATAAATCTAGTTGCTATATAACACTGACTCCCATTTAGTATCACAATTTGTTTTTCTTTATAAAGAAAAGTGGTTCTACCTTACCCCCACCCCCAAAAAAAACCAGAAGTGGTTTCATCTCATGTATTCCTATTTTTTATTTTTTACCTTTTTGGTACAGATCTCATGTATTCCTATTTGTTCATTGGACTTTATGTCACTTCACTTTATTCATTAACTTATCAAAATAAATGATTTTGGTTAGAGACGTGATATACACTTCATTGGCAGAACTGGTATAGCACATTGATGATAAGTAACATACTACATTATATAACACTTCAACAACAACAACAACAACATACTATATAATATAAATCCTACAAAAACAAATACACAGGCTGCTAAAAGAAGAAGATGAAAAAAAATTTTAAAAAAAGGAATTTGGGATCTATGAAGCATACCCAATCAAGTAAATCCTCAAGTAAACGGCAGAGTCAAGCCCTGCATGGTCAATGAGCTCAGGTTCTGGCATCTTCAATGCCTCCGGCATCCAATTCAGAAACTTCACATATGATCTAAAGTCCAAATTGACAAACTTGCGTACAAATGCCCCTGAGTGCGAGGGACTACTTCTCAATTTCTTAAGATACCATTTAGGAAAGTAAACTCTATCGTTGAAAGGTTGCAGTCGTAGTACAGCAAATGCCACAAAGAAAGCAAATGCAGTGAGAATATTGATAGCTGCTGCAACTCCTATGTCGCCAAGTGTAGCCATCTCTAACTTTCAAAAAAGGAAGTGTACCTTCCTGAAAAAGAGTAATATAATAAGCTAGGTTATATGTGCCAAAAGAACAAACTGTGAGTAAACTATGAAGTAAAGCATTAGAGTGTGTGCAAACCAAGTAAAGCAACCTTTCCATGCTACCTACAACATGACATAGTCCAGTAATCAAATGAAGACAAAAAAATCCAAAAGAAAATGACAAAATAACCTTAAAGAAAGCATATGGCTTAACTTAATTTTTAGAATATTGTGAAGCATTTTAACATGAAAGGCAAAGAAAAAGGACGCGGCTTTAAAGAGGAAGATTATAATAGAAGAAGATGTTGGTGCAGCAGAAACAGCCCTGATATGGTAGGATCTGGGCCCAACAACTCATGACCAATGTGATAAACAATACCTTAAAAGAAGAGAAAGTAAACACACAAGCAAGACTGATTGTTATGTGGTTTGTCTCGATGGCCTACTACTACTACTACGTCCACTGAGTGGAAGTTGACAAGTAGAGGAAGATGAATAATAAATTGGGGTGAATACGCATGGAGAGTTGCAAAATACCCTCACATGCTTTTTCATATATTATAAATGAGGGATACAATAGAAGAATACATGAGGGGTATATTACAACTATACCCTTGTACACTACTAGACATATGTACGATATGTATGAACCTGTGTAGCCATACTACATACCAAACTTGCAAACAATCTTATTAAAACTAGGACTTTAGTGAACAAGTCGGCCCACTGGTCTCCCCAATCGTCATGAAAGTAATAAATATTTGTTCATTATGTAACTTCTCCTTGATAAAATGCCAGTCGGAAGTCAGTTCATAGGATGGGATGTTCTTCCCTTGTTGTCTGAGGTTTACTCCTATCTCCCTCAAGAGGAGAGATGTAAGAGTGCAATGTCCCAAGCCACTCCTTCATCTGAGCAATCCACCCTTGTTTCTGTCTCTCAAAGAAGTGGTGGCAAGGCCAAAGTCGCTCCATTACCAATTCTGATGATTGTGATAGGCTTTGTTGTGAACAAAGTGGTTAGTCTTGTCATACGAAGGAGACTTGTTAGGACTTGCATGGGGGCCACAACATGGTGCATTTGGTGGTAGCCGTTGGGGTATTACATGCCCTAGTAATTGGGGAGGGGGGAGATCTAGTGCATATGCAGTTACACCTTCAAAGATTCCTCCTAGAATAACTGCTCCTTCCTCAACTCGTTTCGAGTTATCCTCTAGCACCAGCTTTACTAGAAAGGAGATGGACTCTCTTTGTCCCCTTATGTCTTATTTGGATTCTATTGTTGGAGTTGCTTTTCCCTCCTTCGTGGCATCTGTAGGCAGCACAATTTATGCCTTCAATGCCTCTTCCACTTCTCCTAGTCCTTCCTCGATAATTGATTCAGGGTTATCACACCACATGATTGGTATGTCTGGTCATTTTTTATTTCCTATCGTATTTGTTCTGGTCAAGACAATGTGCAAATTGTTGTTAGTTATTTATCCTCTGGTGCTGGCATAGGATGTATACCCCTTACATCCTCTATATCCCTTTCATATGTGTTTCATATTCCTAATCATAGACTTAATTAGTGCTAGAACAACTACTCATTCCTCAGCTCCTCCCGAGTTATCCTCTAGCACTGGCTTTACTATAAAGGAGATGGACTCTCTTCGTCCCCTTATGTCTTATTTGGATTTTATTATTGGAGTTGCTTTTCCCTCCTTTGTGGCCTTTGTCGGTACCATAATCTAAGCCTTTAGTGCCTCTTCCACTTCTCCTAGTCCTTCCACATGATTGATATGTCTAGTCATTTTTTTAATTTCCTATCGTATTTGTTCTGGTCGAGAAAAAGCGCAATTTGTTGATAGTTCTTTATCCTTTGTTGTTGGCATAGGATGTATACCCCTTACATCCTTTTTATCCCTTTCATCCGAGTTTCATATTCCTAATCTTAAATTTAATTAGTCATATCATCAAAGGTTTGAATTCTAGTATCACTTTTTTCCCTTCCTATTATGTCTTTCAGGAATTGGAGATACAACAAGTGATTGATAGAGGCTGTGAGGAGCAAAAGTTGTACCTGATGGATGGATATTCGTATGTGGCATCTCTAGCTCAGTAAACAGACACATCAAGTATTGTTCTTCCTCCTCCCCAATGTCCATTCATAAGGACCATTTTTTCCATTATTAAAAACTTTTTCCCTCATGTACGTTAGTTACAACTTTACACTTTCATTATGAGACTTGCTAGTTTGGAGAACACTGTAGATTGTCTTGTCTTTCTAGTACTAGTAGAAGTACTTCTTTTGTTGTTATTTATTCTAAGATATGGGGGCCAGACCCTATTACTTCTTTATTTGGTTATTGCCTTTTTGTTTTGTACAACCACGTGGGCCTGCATCATGTTGACAACCACACAAGGTGGGACTGGACTGAGCAAGTGAGAACCCGAGTAGGCGACACCACAACACACTGCTCACACCCCACCCCACTCCAAGGATTTGACCCTGGGTCTTCCCTAGGGAAGATAGATGCCTCAGTCACCTGAGCACAAGAGTATTGGTTATTTTGTGACTATTGTTGATGACTACTTGGGTATACTTGTTGCAAGCAAATCATAAAGTTTTTTGTATATTTTAGTTGTTTCATAAGATGATTAACACTCATTTTGATTAAAACATTAGGATTCTTAGATCTGCTTATGTTGATGAATATATCTCTAGTGGTTTCTTTTCTTATCTCTCGTAGCATGTTATCCACCATCAAACCACTTGTCCAAATACACTTGAACAAAATGGTGTTCTTATAAAGAAGAATCGTAATTTGTCAAAAATCACTTGTGCTTTACTATTTCACTATGCATGTTCCTCCCCCAAGGTTTTCGAAGCTAATGCTCTTCAAACTATAGCATTTCTCATGAGCCATATGTCATCTTGGGTTCTTGGGTTCAAGTCCTCTCTTTCTCTTCTTTCTTGCTCTTCCTATATGTCTTCTTTGCTTCCAAAAGTCTTTGGTTATATTTGCTATGTGCATATTCATAAGTAAAATCGATCCAAGTTCTGCCCAAGGCCCTTAAATGTATCTTTGTTGAGTATGCTTTCTAAGTCAAAAGGGATACAAGTTTTATCATCCCTCCACTTGGAAATACATTGTCTCCATGGATGTTATTTTTCTTGAATCTATGCCTTTTTTCTCCTTTGTGCAGCCTCATCCTTATGGGGAGAGAGTAAACATGTAGGTGAATGAAAGAATGTAACCAAGCGGAGGAGTGGTAGCCCATAAGGAGAAAGATTTTTTAGAGGTATATTTTCGGAAAAAATGGAAATTTGTCCTTAATCCTCATGTGCCCTCCAACTCGTCTCTACTTCTTACAAAGGGTACTTGTTCTTGTACCTTAATCCTCATGTGCCCTCCAACTCGTCTCTACTTCTTACAAAGGGTACTTGTTCTTGTACCCACCATCTCATTGCTAACACGACCCATTTATTAATAGTGTCCTTAGATCTTTCTCCATATCTTTGTCTTTTGTTTCAATTCCATGTAATGTGTCTCAAGTAGGGGTGACAATGCTTGACATGACCTACAAACCAGACACGAAATTAGCGGGTTAGGGTTTATTGTTATCATGTTTTGGTTCTAAGTGGTTTGACCCACTTTGACACTATTAATAAAAAGGTCGTGTTCAAGTTGACTCATATAGTCATATACCCTTAACTCGACATGACATGAACACAACCCACCAACACACAAATTGTCCCCCCTAGTCACATTACCCCGCGAACCCAACACAAAATTAGTAGGTTAGGGTTTACTATAATCCTATTTTGTGTTAAAGTGGGTTGATCTGCTTTGACATGATTACTGTGTTTGACCCATAGAGTCATATACCCTCAACTCGACATGGCACGAACCCGACCTACCAACATGAATTGCCACCCCCAATCTTAAGCTCTTTCTAGTCATAGTGGAATAAAGTAATGGAGGTGGAAATGAATTCTTTAGAAGAAAAAAAATCACTTGAAATGTACTTGGACTTTAGCCCAAGGAAATAAGCCTATAGGGTGTAAATGAGTGTTTTCTATTAAATATTTTGGTACAGTGGAGAAGTACAAGGCTAGATTAGTAGGCAAGGGAAACACTCAGATATATGAGATTGACCACCAGGAGACCTTACCCCTGTGGCAGAGATGAATTCCATACATGGAAACACTCAGATATATGAGGGATGACCTTTACTCTAGTTTGATGTCAATAATGTATTTCTTCATGGAGATATTAAAGAAGTGTACATAGAATTTCGTTTAGCATGGTTTCATTGATTTTGCACAGTGCCATGCTCAAGAATAACTTAACCACAAACAATGCCAAGCCGATCACACTCACTTTGTCAAGCATCAAAGGGGCAAGGTGACAACCCTCATTGTATATGTGGATGGCATTGTAGTCACTAGGAATGATCAATGTGAGATTCACAATTTGTACAATTCTTTGGGAAAGGAATTTGAGATAGGTCCAAGAAGGGTACTTTTCTTGGCATTCAACCATGGGTCCACAAGAAGGGTACTTTTCTATCCCAACGCAAGTATTTTTAGATCTTCATAATTCTAGTATGTTGGATTGCAAACCTTGTGAGACTCCTATTGATAAGATCATCGTATTCAAGCATATGAAGGTGATAGGCTTGACAACCGCACAAGACGGGACTGGACTGAGCTAGTGAGAACCCAAGCAGGCGACACCACAACGCACTGCTCACCCCCCACCCCACTCTAGGGATTCAACCATGGGTCTTTCCCTAGGGAAGATAGATGCCTCAGTCACTTGACCATGAGAGCATTGGTTATTTTGTGACTATTGTTGATGACTACTACTCTGTTACAAGCAAATCATGAAGTTTTTTTTCTTCTATATTTCAATTGTTTCATAAGATGATTACCACTTGGTTTGATTAAAAAATCATGATTCTTAGATCTGATTATGTTGATGAATATATGTCTGATGGTTTCTTTTCTTACCTCTCATAGTATGCTATCCATCTTCAAACTACTTGTCTTGGACTCCAGGTACACTTGAACAAAATGGTATTTCACTATGCATGTTCCTCCCCCAAGGTTTTCTTTATAGGTCAATACTCTTCAAACTACGGCATTTCTTATGAATCTCGGGTTCTTGGGTTCAAGTCTCCTCTTTGATGCGGACAACATCACTCTAGGGATGCAGGCGACACCACAACGCACTGCTCACCCCCCACCCCACTCTAGGGATTCAACCATGGGTCTTTCCCTAGGGAAGA
>JAOXJP010234439.1:0-10162 GCA_025762735.1 Platanus orientalis
ATCAAATTCAAAAACACATCATGTGTCAATCAATGTACGATAATAGAGGTCTGTCTCAAAATAGACAATCATTCTCCTTCTTTTTATTATTTCTACAATGATGAAACATTTTTTTTTTCTTATATTTTTTGTAGCCCAATTATTAAGAGTCTCGGATCCAATCAATTCCCATTCTTCATGTTAAAAGAGTTTGTACAGCTGAAAACTCACCAAAAAAGAAAACCAACACATCTTCTTGTATGTTTGTCCACAAAATGTGTACCTTAACCCTGCAGCCAAACACATTGGTAGAATCAAATAATATGATAAGTTCAAGACCCACTATTCCACAATTGACTATGTACGGTGATCCCTAGGTTGAACAACATTCTTCAAACAAATCGCAAGAGCTGGAAGAACATCGGCTGTTTGAGAACAAAGTGACTACGATCGATCCCAAAGCCTCTTTATGTAAAGTTTGGAAAAAAAAGGGAGTTGGGGGTGAATCTTTTCCCTCTTTCTTTGTATCTTTAGATACCAAGAGGGAATGGTCTTTAATTAGCATGCTTTGCAAGGAATGTGAGTCATGTGACCGATTTTGATACAATAAGTATCCAATGTACTTATTAAAAGCATTAATAAACACTATAAACTTTTCTTTTTTTGGTAAAAATTAAACAAAATAACCTATGAAACTAACAAGATAATCTTATACTAATAACAAGAGTGTAATTGGGTCAAGTAATGCTTTTCTTGTCACTCTCGTGACGTCAGTTGAGTTATGGGCGAAGGCTTGGAGGTCGCTTCTCAAGACAATGGTGCATCCCAGATGGCTCACCATGGTCCTGGACTAGCTTAGCATTTCTCTTATATAGGGACTAGGAATCTCCACTCCGCAGCTCAGTTGGCTGCCCAAAAGGGACTGATATGTGCCCAAGTTATCCTCTCTATCGAAAAGTTCAATCCAATGGCATTTCACCATGTGGAAAAAGAAAATTTTCTATTTCGGACATTCTTATGTTAAAAATTTAAAATTGGGAAGATGAAAATTTAAGAACATGATGATTCTTACCGCTGACTTGGACGGAAGAATTGAATACTAGGGGTGGGGCAGATTGGGTTCGTGTTGTGGCAAGGTAAAGACATACAACTATATGGCTCAATCTGAACCCAACGCATTTGTCAATCGTGTCAATGCCGGTCAACCCGTTTTGATCCAAAATACGTTTACGGTTAATCTTAACCCACTTATTTTGTGTCAGGTTCGCAGGTAGGGTTATGTAGTAATTTTGTATTGGTAGCTCAGATTCATGTCCTATCAAGTTAAGGGTATACGACTGTATAAATCAACTTGAACCCAACCCATTTATTAATTGTAACAAAATGGGTCAACCTGTTTTGACCCAAAACATGTTTACACTCAACGTAACCTACTTATTTCGTGTTAGGTTCATGTTGGTTTCACAAGTTGTGTCAAACATTGCCACCCCTACTGAATATATGACAAATCTAAGGGTTCCTTATTTCGATGGTATGGATAGGCCACATCATCCCTGCATTTGGCTGGAATATGAGTGTCCATCTAACATATTCCATATTCATAAACCCACCCATTTTATTCCATATGATGTTCCCTGGTGTCCTAGACGACAAATCCTGGACAGAACATCCATTCTCCTTAACAAAGAGATCTGAGTGACCTAAAACCTTCTCGATTCAGGGTATGGTAGAGTACACTGTGATGCCGGGACTAGCATTACTCATTGTCTTTACCAATTTTATTCCAGAAATGAATAATAAATACATTATATAAATACTCAAGGATTTTGTATATATTAGACAAATCTGATGTTTCATACTATATCCAAAAAAAAAATGTTTCATATATACACGTAAAACTATCATGCAAATTTTCTTAGGCTAATCCACCGATAAAAACGAGAAGAGCCAGTATAATTTTTATTTACTCATTATTCAAGGGGTTAGACTAATCCACCCATATTTTATAGATTAGGGTTGGATTAATCCTAAAATCCAGTTAGAACTTAGAAATTGGGTTGGATTAGAGTGTTTCTTTTTTTTTTTTTTTGGTAATTAGGGTTGGATTAGAGTTAAGCATTCACTAACCCGATACAGTCCAATGCGCCCTTAAAAAAAATATTTGATCAAAATCTCAAAACAAATGTTCTGTAACTCTTTGTAAGCATGTTATAGGCTGACACATGAGTTGTTTGGGGTTAATAGCACCAAACAAAAAGTGCTCAGTTCAAAAGTAGGTGTCCAAAATGAGAGCACATCATGTGTCAGTCTGTGGCACTTTCCATAGGGTCACAGACTTTTAAAGTGCCACAGACTTTTTGGTCACATAGAATCTTTCTCCACAAAATCTTCCAGTTTTTCCAAATTAGGATAGCTAATCCTAACATGGATTATTAAGTTAACCTCACTAGTCAATACAATCAGAGCCCCACCCATTGCCTCCCTCTACGCTTGTAGGGACGGAATATTATTGGCTCTATTGGGGCTTGGAATGAGCCAAGCTGTAGTTTGTCAAAGCCCAAAATAGCTTAACATGCTTGACCGGCGAAACCATCCCTTGGCTCCGTGCACAATGTGTGTGCAGGGACTTGGGAGTTCTTGCATCAGCACCGAAAAGTGATAAGCACATGCACCAAAAAGTGTAAATCACTTTTTGATGCTGATACAAGCACTGCCAGCTCCCTGCACATGCATTGTGCACGGATTCTGTGCACATAGAAGCCAAGCCGCAAAACCATGTTTCGGTTATCAATACATCCCTGGGTCATCAGCAACATCAGGCTCCACAAAATAACAGGACTCGCTGATCTGGTGGACCCCAGCCCGTTAGATATCCAAAATTGAACGGTAGTTAGACCCCAATTGTCTTTCTTTTTGTTATTATCTAGTCATTACTTTTTCTTATCTTTTCTCTGAATGGGCCCTGATGATCGAGCCAGGGTGTACTCCTGAGCCTTGATTTAGTCCCGTTTCCTAAGTGACACAGAGCCGAGCATCACTAAGCTAGTGAAAAGCTTAATTTGTTTAACAATATATATATACGTGTGTGTGTGTGTGTGTGTGTGTGTGTGTGTGTGTGTGTGTGACAATAATAATGTTTAAACAAGCCCACCTCTATGAGCCTGAGCTTTTACGGGACTGTTAACTGTATGACATATATTACACATATGGGCTTAGAAACCCATAATGCTTTGAAATTACTTTAGAGGATGGGCCAGTGCCTCGTAAAAAAAAGGAAGAAAATGTTCTGGGATAAAAAGAATGCAGTGTGTATGGTGAATGATAAGCTGACATGTGTTGTGTTTGGGGTTAAAAACGTCCAAAAAGGTGTTCAGGTGAAAAAGTAGGTGCTCAAAAAGAGATATCAAATTCAAAAACCCATCATGTGTCAATCAGTGGCATGCTTATAGAGGTCTGTGTCAACACAGAAAATCATTCTCTAAAAAACCTTAAACCCTAAATCCTCTATAAAAAATAAAAAAAATCTCCTTATAACGCCTGGCTTACCTTGAGACATTTATAGGCTGAAATGTGTGGAAATCCAGATTGCCTTTGTTCTCTACTACAATCCTACGAACCAGATAAGAAAAGGTTGAAAAAAAGACGTCTCTCCTCCTCTCCATCGTTTCCGTATTGATTGTGAGTTTACCTTATTGTTCTGGGGCTCTTGTTAAAGAATCTCTCCATTAACTTCTTGTAGATATCCAATTCCTTGGTGAAAGAATTAACCCTTTTTCTTTGTTTACACCAATGGAATTGGCTAGATGGCTACTCAGCCGCCATGAGAAACAAAAAATTTTGATTTAATATACATTTAAAAGACTTGTAGAAAGAGAGGTTCTTGAGAAAATTTAGGATCTAAAGAATGTCTAAATGGAAGTTTTGTCATGACCGCAATCTTTCTATTGAAGAATCCTAAGATACAATAATAACAAACACATAATAAAATAAAATGCAACAAAAACACCACATGACGCAAGATTTACATGGAAAACCCTAAACCGAGGAAAAACCATAGAGCCACAAAAACAATTTCACAATTCTGAAAAAACCATGCTTTCAAAAATGCTTTACAAGCTTACAAGCTTCTCTCTCACACAAAACCACTCTTTTTCTCTTAAGAGCTCTTTCTTGCTCAATATTTCTCTCTCATGATAGCCTTAGACGTCTAATCATCACTTATACCTAAAGAATTTAAGGTTAACCAAACTCTCCACAAAAATATACAATTGTGTCATATGTGCACTCAAGATATTTTTTTCCCCATCTGAAAAGTTTGATCTATCGAACTGATTTTTGATCGATTGAAATCTTTTTAGCCATAAACCTATTACAGATTAACAATGGTATGTTCATCGATCCAACCCTATTTAATCAATCTAATGGTTCCCAGTCCTACAAACCCCATTCTGCTTAATCAATTTAAACCAATTTCGATCGATCAAACAAGTCAATCCAACTTAGTTGAGTCAAATCCCCATACACCTCCTTGTTTCAATACATCAAGCTCCACAATCAACAATCTCCCACTTGCAACCTAATCACAACATTTTTGGACATCTACCTGCTGCACCTATGAAGAAGCTTCTTCCCCTTGTGAAATTCTTGCAGCTCAGATCCTTTATCCTCACACTTGAAGACCAACTAAAGCTTTGCACACCTTAAGTTTCTCTATTGTAACCACCGTAGTAAATATATCCACAGAATTCTCACTTGTGTGAATCTTTTTTCAGTTTCTACATTTTTTCTTTCAAGAGTAACCTTATAAAATGATATATCCTATCAATGTACTTGGTTATGGCATGAAAGGATGAATTCTACGCAAGATGAATGGCAATTTGAATGTCACTATAGAGCATGATGTTCTTTTTCTTCTTACCCAACTCTTCTATCAAGTTTTGTAAATAAATCATCCCCTTGCTAGTTTAAGTAGCTACAATGTACTCATATTTTGTAGTAGAAAGCACAACTATCTTCTGTAGTTGTGATACGCAGCTTACTTCTATATTTTCCAAAATGAAGATATATCTCGTTGTGCTTCTTCTTTTATCGAAGTTACCCACTGTGGACATCGGGGATTTTGCACCCCTCTCCTAACTTCGCCGCAAGGAAAATGTCTTTGGTGTGAGCACATGTATGAATGGAAGGGCATTTGTTGGGCTCGCCATTCTGTGGGCATCTGGTTTTGCATCCCTACCTTGGCTTCTAAGAGTCTTTAGACTGACATAATTATAAGGTTCTTGAAAATCACCACCAACTCGAATTTACTGATAGAGTTGGACACCAATCTCCTTTCTTAGGGAAATGAACTTTAGACTCATGGGTCTTGTTTTTCAGACTCCTATACTGATCTGATTCACCAAAGAGTAGGGTAAACTGTTCTGTTGTGGCTGGGAAAGGTGTGAGGCACCTCAACACACCCACTTTTTTAGGGTGGTTTCTCTCATACATGCATGCTAATACATATCCTTATGGTGTGTACACTTAGATGTGTTATATTACTTATTTTATTAAGGGTGGACAAGGAATCCATATGCCATTTCTGCCAAAATTCGGCAACATAACGACAATAGTATGGACCCTCGAGGATAAATAATGATCCTCATGTCACTTTATTTATGTTGCCTAATAGTCCACTATTTGGAAAAAGGCACTCCAAATATCTATCAGTCACAAAACATCATCATTGTCTGCCTGATAGCTTCATATCCATCACCATTCATCATCATATATATACATATACTACTTCAGTAGGATGAACTACCAAATTACCCAAAAATAATACATGACCTCAACAAATAACTATATACATAAATGTCGATCAAATAAACTAAGCTATTCTATGTAGGTTGAGGCTTTGAAATTAGCCATTTACATACTACATTAGGCTCAAAATTGATAGTATTGCATTGTTATCCTATGGCCTAAGCCTCTAGATATCTCATGTATACAAAATGATTTGTAATTAGTCCACATCTACTTTAAATAAATTAAAATAAATTAGGGGGGTTAAGTTAGAGTACATACTTTATTTGTTGTTTTTCACTTAACCAAAAGGACCATGAAAGGTTAGTATAATCAATGATCATTATCTAGTCTAAAAAGAATAGAACATCGAGTTAATAGAACACCGTGATATTTATAGATAGAGAAATAAGATGTATTACAATGAAAATTGAAATGGAAAAATAAGAAACTTGAAACAAGAAGACTACTGAAAACATGAGAAGGCGATCTGAACAACTTCTCAGTTTGTCTTCATCAAACAAAGTTATTGCCTTTTATAAACAAGGGAGAAGCCAGAATTCAAACAAACTTAAAATACGCATAAGACACATAAGTAGAGTCTTCATGTGAGAGACACGAGGAGTCCATGTGAACGCATGGGGGGCTGTCTACTATGTTAGCATTTTAATCACTATTGAACTCATCTGGGTCATCCTAGTGGCTGACAAAAGGCGAGGAATTAGTTGAGCTATCTCTAAGGGATCCTATTTGATTAAAAAAGTTTTCAAGGGCCGAGAACATGTGCTGGGAGATGGGGTGTTGTAGGTCCGTGAAGGGGTCTATCGCAATCTCTGGGGGAATCGTGGCATATTCCACATTATTGATTGAGCACATGTGATCTTTGAATAGGATCCAATTTTCTAGGTGTGATTCATAGTGTTTGGTCAAGTTGTAGGGGTACCATTAGATTATCTCTGCCCTTGGATCATGGGTACAGTACACCAGATCGGCCTATTCAAATAAACAAAATAGAACAATGAGTTAATAAAACATCGTGATATTTATAGATAGAGAAATAAGATGTATTACAATGAAAATTGAAATGGAAAGATAAGAAACCTGAAACAGGAAGACTATTGAAAGCATGAGAAGGCGATCTAGACAACTTCCCAATCTACCTTCATAAAACAAAGCTATGGACTTTTATAAACAAGGGAGAGGCCAGAATTCAAACAAACTTAAAATACGCATAAGACACGTAGGTAAAGTCTTCATGTGAGAAACACGAGGAGTCCATGTGAACGCATAGGGAGCTATCTGCTATGTCAGCATTTTAATCACTGTTGAACTCATTTGGGTCGTCCCAGTGGCCAACAAAAGGTAAGGAATTAGTTAAGCTGTCTCTAAGGGATCCTATTTTTTCAAAAAAGTTTTCGAGGGCCGAGAATATGCGTTGAAAGATAGGGTACTATGGGTCCTCGAAGGGGTCTACCGCAATCTCTAAGGGAATTATGGCATATTCTACATTATTGATTAAGCACATGTGATCTTTGAATAGGATCCAATTTTTTAGGTGGGATTCATAGTGTTCGGCCAGGTTGTAGGGGTACCATTGGATTATCTTTGGCCTTGGATCATGGGTATAGTACACCAGATCGACCTGTTCATCTGTAATGAGATCCATTGGATTTTTAAAAGTAATGGCTACATACTTCATATGATGAGTCTGGAGAATCTATTGCCAAGTGGTGATCAGATGAAACCACTAGAGCCATTTCATCAAGCCTGCTTGATTGAGGGTCAGAGCATTGTTAATAATGCACTGGTGGATATAGGCTGAGAGATGGGGTGCATTAAAGATGAATGCTATGGTGCAAGCTTCAAAGAGGTACTAAAGATAGCAAAGTGTTTCTTTTGGTACATGATAATAATTTTTTTAGGACATGAGGAATGATGAATGGGTAATCTAGGTGAGGGAGATGTTTAAAGATTATGCCATGTTCAAAGATTGATATTTCAAGAAAACTATGAAAGTTTGTGGTGCTCCTTTTGGATTGGAAAAACTGGAGCACCTAGTTCTGACTTCAAATGTCAAGTCGTGGACTGGCTACAGAGGGTAGACCAGGGGTATGGGCATTAGGGATTTCTATGGTTGCCTTGAGAAATAATCGGCAAGGATATCTGTTGTTCCCTTAATATTTTTCACTTCAAAGTTCCATTGGGAAAACCAATTCTCCCACCGGAGGAGATGTGGATTTGGTAAGGGTTTTTTTTTTAACCGAAGCATCTAGGGAAATGAGCTCATACCCATCTCAATGATAAAGTGGTGACCAATTAAGTGAAATTGAAATTTTTCAATGGACCTTTTGAATGCTATGATTTATTGGAAGGTAGAGTGGTATTCTTGTTCAGTAATTGAAAATGTGCTACTTTTGTATCCTCAAGGATGTCTTTTCCCTTGAAGTTCTTCAAAGAGAACTACACGCCACTAAATCTTGCTATCATCAGTCTGGAGAATCCTATTCCCTACTCCTAGGATTTGTAGGGGTGGGAGCTTGGTAGAACATTGTTTGAGGAAATGGACTACTTTAGTGTGTTGTTTACTCCAAAGTGGAGCATTTTTCTTGAGAAGTTAAGAAAGACAAGATCTGTGAGTGGCAATATGTGGGACAAAATCTGACATATAATTGAGCAAGCCAAGAAATTGTTGGATTTGCTTTGTGGATGAGAGTTGATCGTGAAATTCTTGTAAAGTGGTTGAGATGTGCAATTGTAGGGAGTACTGGCCATTGGAGTTATGCATCCCTAGGAAGTCAACTGTCGTGGTGGCAATTACCATTTTTTTCTTAGCAAACATGATGCCATAATGCTTAAGGATTTGGGAAAACTAATGAAGTAATGCTCTATGAGTTTCTATATCTAGAGAAAATAAAAGAATGTCATATTTATAAACCAGGGCATTGCTAAGGATTGGTTTAAATATAATGACCATAGCTTTCTGAAAATGAGAGGGAGCATATTTCAGTCCGAACGACATTATTGTCCATTGATAGTGGTGGTTAGGGAGGCAAAAGGCTATTCTTGGCCTATCGAAGGGACTGATGCCGAGCCGCCAAAATCTTGCTTTATGATTAAATTTTGAAAAAATGTGAGCATTTGTAAGATGTTGGAACAAGGAAGCTCTTTAGGGGATAGGGAATTTTTCATCTGCAAGGAAGGCATTTAATGGTTGATAATTTATAACCAATCTGAGTTTTCCTCTGACTTGTTCAGCCCTTTTATTGACATAAAAGGCTTTGCATGCCCAAGGGGAGGTGGTTGGTTCAATGAGGCCTTCTTGTTGAAGTTGAAGTTCTTGAACAGCTTGGGAGTAATGAGAAGGGTTCATGCCTCTATGACTGACATGGGTTGGTTTGACATCTTCATTTAGCTTCAAAGGAAGGGAGACAAAGAACTTAGGATTTTTTCAGAGGCGATGTGGATTTTTGGTGAGGAACTCTGTGTGGGACTCAGCACAGCTATGGATTTTAAGAGTTTCTATAACGTGAAAGAATGGGTCAAGATGATGAAGGTATAAATTTGGGAGAGGGAACCAGGGGAGGAAGTACTCTTTATATACAAGTCCAGTGGCGGTCCATTGTAGGTTAGGAATAGTGTGTAGAATATCAAATCCTATGATCAGATCTTTTCCTGCAAGTTTGGATCCAAGACCTCGATGTTGGATAGTGAGAGAAGGAAGAATTTGAACATGAATGGGTTTGTTAATTTTGGTGATTTCAAAGTGAACCCCATTGGTGGCTTTGAAATTTTGGGAAAAAGGTTTCCAATGTGAGGGAAGTAAGAGGTTAGGGTTGATGATGGAAACTGATGCTCCTGTATCAAAAAAGGCGATAATAAGAAGTGGTTTGGCATAAGTGGAGGAACATGTTTGGATTTGTGTGGCAGGGGATGGTTGGGTGAGGAGGGAAGGTTGTATAGTAGAAATTCCAAAAAATTTGTTAATTCCATGAGTTTCATACTGGTTCTCTGAGTTGTCTGCTTTCGAGTCATTGTTGTTTCCTAGAAACTGAATGGAAAAAAGAGACTAAGACGTCCTTTCATTTAAGAGAGAGAATACTGATTCAACATCTGAGAAATCTGTGTTATTAGTATACTGGATGAGGTGTTGGAAGAGCTTATTTCGTTTCTTTTTATTAGGACAGTTTTTGTGAAATGTCCTTTGTTGCAAACGAAGCATTTGGAGGAGGTTTTGCCCCGAACCCTTTTTTTGGAGATGAATTTTCATGGCTGCTTTAGAAATTGCTTTCTTGTGAAGCTGCGAAATGGGGGGCAATGTTTTCTTTCCTGAAGTATTTTTTCTTAGAGGTGGGACACTGGTAGTCTGAAGTGGGTTTGCATTTGATAGATAGCTCCTTCC
>JAOXJP010234440.1:0-10162 GCA_025762735.1 Platanus orientalis
TATATACATATACATATATATATATATACATATATATATATATATATACATACACATATATAAATATATATATGTATATATATACATATACATATATGTATATATATATATATACATACACATATATGTATATGTGTATGTATATATATATACATGTATATGTATATATTTGTCATTTTGTAATCCCCTCCAATAGTTGGACTCAAAGGTCTACTGCAATTAACCTTAATTCACATGGAGTGTATGGGTCCATGGGCATTCACTTTGTTGCCTAGGCTAGCTATGGTTGCAGCAACTACTGTTACTGCACATACCAACTATGGTAGCAGCAGTGGCTGCTGTCCAGGCTTGCTCACCCCAGTTTTATCCTCCCTTTTGCTCTTGCATGTTTTTTTTTTTTTTTTAACAAACCACAACTCTTTTTTAATATGTGGCTTTGTTCTATAAGGTTATGTATATATATATTTTTACCGATGTATTTGGGGCAAAGTGTGAATTAAACCACAACTCTTTTTTAATATGTGGCTTTGTTCTATAAGGTTATGTATATATATATTTTTACCGATATATTTGGGGCAAAGTGTGAATTAATGGGATATTTTCTCTCCCCTAAGAGGTTAAGGCAACAAGGTGGGTTGGTTGGTTCTTAATCCGATCATACGGAAAATAAAAAAACGAGTAATTTAGTTACTTTAAGGTTTGATTAGTTGGAATCATTAAGTTCCTTTGGTATAATTTGTGTTTTAGGTGCGTGTTTCATTCATTTATATGCTAAACTGTAATTCTAGGAGGAATTATATTTCTACTTTCATTGGTTACCTAGAGATGAGAGGTTGTTGGTGTATAGATGTGAATGACAGTGTAAGGTGGTGTTTAACAAGTTGAACTTGAAAATTCTGGGATAGGTACTGCTGATTTCATGATGAGCAAAGAAAAACAAAAGTAGGGGATCAATTAAGTTGCTTATTGGGTTTTAACAAACTCATTCATTACTAACGAGTTTTGGAAGTTGACTCCAATATTTGAACACCACCTTGCTTTATATGAACTGTTCATTTTAATTTATGTTTAGTCTTCTCATTACACTTCCCTTCATAACTAAGGGGCATATAGGTCTAGTTTAATATTCTTTGCCTAAGTTGTATATATGTCTATAAGATTCTGCTGTGGCTTTATTTAGATGCAGGCTATTTCACATTTCATGTGTGTTGTATTCTGCCCTATCTTTTCAAATTTAGAATATTGCTTTATTTGTTCATTTATTGCTGTAATTTCTTTGTGTATTTGTAAACTGAGGTTTGTATATGATAAGACAACGTTTTAGGTGCCCATCTCAGTTTACGTTTCAATCTGAATAGCAACTATTCATCTAAGTTCTTTATTCACATTCTATGCATATATAATCTCTCCAAATCTGAATACTTTTATTCTATCTTTATTTATTGGTACATTATGATCCTATATCTTAATTTTCTGTTGGATGAGCTGAATTCATGGAAACCCCTACTTTACCTTTTTACTTAACGTGCTAAGATCGTAGTAAAACCACATTCTTCTTTTACCTTTTAGACAAAATGTTGTAGGATGATATGTTTTCCTCTTATTAGTTATGACAATACCCTAATTCAGATTTCATCAATTCATGTTCTCATAGTTAATTTCTCTTAGTTTCATACTAATTTCTCTTGTTTCCCGAGTTTCGTGGAGCAAGAATAGCAGTAAAATGTAAGCTTCTAAACCTCACTCTCTTAATTTATTTTCATTCCTTTAAATGAGACTATGTTAATTGCAAACCATGTTATATCCAGGAAATATTTAGAGACCATAGTTGTAGGGTGATAGTGCAGCTATACACAAATCACCTTTTCTGATATGAGAAAGATAAGCATAGGGTAGTTTATTGGGAAAGCTTAATGTGCCATGGAATGCATAAGTGGGTTTGTGTATTTCTGAGATTATTTATGTGGCACAATTTAAAAGGCGATTGTGACTTCGATAGGTTCGGTTCAACCTACTATGGGAAAGATAATATTGTGCTGAGGTATAGAAATCTATAAATTATGATTCATTAACTAGACCATTCTCCCTTGAAGGGAGAATACCCACTTATCAAGTGTGCTATCCAGCAAGTCTTCGGGGAATTTTAATGTATCTGCATTATTAGTTGACCCAATAAGCCCAGAATTTATGTAGGGGTTTCTTTTATGTTATGAGACAAGGGTTCAGCCTGGTAGATAGCCCTCATGTAAGCTGACCTCACCTGTAAAATTTCTTGTTATTGCCTCATATGAGTTTCTTTTTAGTGGACATTTAAGTCAGTTATTCTCTTGCATATAGATTTCTTATTGAAGATCTATGTCCATATTCCATTTTAATCATTTTGAGTGATGTGGACATCTTGACATCCAACTATTGTATTTGAATTTCATCTTCTTAAATGTTTCAAGTGCTGCTAGGTACATGCTCTTCAGTGTAGAGATTCATTACCCCCCTTTTCCATTAGTTATAATTGTTACCTATGGATTGATAAGGTATATTATGCCTCTAATTCTTAACAATTCATGTCAATATATATTCTTTAACATACACATGACTGAGTTTGAATAGAAAGGGAAGGGAGTATGAGAGACATGGTTAAATGAACGGCAATAGAGAGACATGTGCATTGAACTTTCCTTTTTAGATCACAAGCTCATGGTGTACTCTGTTTTGGCTGCTAGAAACATATGACATGAAGTCTTGTTGGTTTAGCTAAAGAGGTTGTAATAGTTAAGCACATTTAGCGTTGAGATCATCTTACACAAGTGACTTGAATCACGTAGCAGTCCCAATGCTCTGTGACATTGCCTAAGGCAACACCTTCTTATGGGACTGTTGAGCAAGTTTCTAACCTCCATTAGCTCATTTGTTTATGTATTCTTCTTCTTATCTCATGGCTACCTTATACATTCAAGTAATAACATATTTGATTTTCTACATCTTCTGTAAATATTGTACGGAGTTGCTTTAATAATTTTGTATACTTGCCACTAAGTACAACCTTTTTCTTTCTTTAGATGAATTAAAAGTCGTTACTTGCATCACTAACCCCTCATGTTTTTAATTATGTGGGATAATGATAAAAAGGAGATATCCTAGGATCATAGTTATAGGGTGATATTGCAGCTTAGCTAGCTATTAAGCCTTATGCAAAAATGGCAAGTGGTATATCAATCTACCTAAAATAACTAGTTCATTTGATTAGTGACTTGATATTCGTGGACTTTGGGTTATGTGTTATATTTGAATAACTTAATTCACTTTATTTAAATTGTATAGATGTATGTGTGTATGTGATGAATATAAATGGTGAATAGATATGAAACTATTGAGTGGACATCGATGATGTGTTGCGGATAGTTTAATATATCTAGGGTGTCTGTTTAAATATTTATTGGATTATTAGGTGATTAAATAAAGTGACATGGGGATCACTATTCATCCTTATGGGTCCATATTACAGCTGTTTTGCTACCAGAATTTTGGCAGAAATGACATGTGGATTTTTGGCTTAATCTCAACAAAATGAGATAAAAGGCAATAGGTGAGACGAATGGATCGATAAATTAGGTTGACCATTAGACTATAATGGGTTTAAAGTAGGGAACTGCAAAAGTGGATGAGGTGGGGTGCCTAACACCTTCCCCAACTCATAATCGAACCACTTACCTGGGAGTCTCTAAGAGTTAACTAATTCAACATGGAGTCAGACCTTTCAAACCATTTTAAAAATTGATGTTCATCCACATTTTTAAAAAGGATGGTGGCGACTCCAAATCACGTGGGATATTTTTTTCGATAGGCAAGTCTCTTTTCAAAAGGATTTACCTGTCGTGCGAAAATTGAGGCCCACAGAATGATGACTCCATTGGGGACAATGGTTTAACATGAATTAAACCCGTTAAAGTCTTGGATCTCTTTAATAATCTTTTGCAGTGTTTAGAAATTATTTACTTGCATGTTTAGATAAATTTACTATTTTCTTTGTCAGCATGTTATAAATGTACCTGCTTTACTTTCCTTCTTAGGATAGAAAACATGTAATGTTGCAAACAAAAACTTTTGAACATGTACACATTATTTATTTATTTATTTCTCAAATGAGTCTATGACCAATTAGGAAAACACATTCACACTATGCACACATTACAAGGCATTTTTGCATTACACATCCTATCAGGTAACTCTGAACCTGTTAGGGGGGTCAGAAGCCGATGCCTTGGTTGATGCGTCTTCCAAAGGCCAGGTGGAGATCCCAACCCAAGCCTAGAAATCAACTCAGACACATGTATTAAGCATTACCTAGGATTAGTTTCTCTTAAGACACTAAACCAGTCACAGGGATAATTATCCCTTTATTTATTTTGTTGTTTTCTAGGTGATCCAAGTCCTTTTTTTGTTTCAATTCTTTTATTTGTTTAATCCTTTTATCATGCATCCATCCATAGATAATTAAACCATGAAAAATATGAGAGAAAGTAATAAAATCCACAAATGTCCTTAAAACATACTTAATAAATAGAGAATAAGAATAAAAAATACTCTTAGCCAGGGTAGGCCCAAAGAAAATTATTCACTTCTCCCTCCCCCATAGCCTAGGCTTGAGAAACATCGCGTTAGCACTAAAATCTATATTGTAAGTGCCAATAGGAAATTAAGACACCCATTTTTAAGTTTGTTGTTCACACTAGAAATGACTTTCCCATTTGTTGCCTAAGTAGTCTTCTTGCTTACAGGAAATGGCCCCAAGACTAGTCCGTCTAACACCTTTTCTGGTATGCACTCCAAAATTCACCAAACTCCTAAGGACCATGCCAAGGGAGGACAAGGCACAGTGGGCTCTGAATAAAGTTTCACAATGGACAACCCTTGATGTCTTCCTCTTCATAGATTTGCCTTAGCAAGGATAGAGAAGATGAAAGAATGGTCTTGGGATATGATTTTCCTAGTCTATGCTCATCGGAGAGACAAGAGTTGTATGAGGAGTAAGGTTTCTTAAGATTTTCCCAATTTTTTTTGCAAGAACTATTAAAAAGCTCTTTAAAGCTCATCTCTTTTTATATTGGAGGAGGATGAGTCTCATCCATCGATTTGGAACAACCCCCAATGGTCAAATAGGCATTGCCTTTGATTTGGAATCATTTTTTGAAATATGGTTCTCGTCAGCTTAAAATAGCTCTTTGGCTCAATCCTATGTTAGGCAACTCAATCTAGGATCGAGCCTTTGTTAGGTGGCTTGAGTAAGACCAATAGTTTGAGAAATTTGTGCTTAGCAATGAAATTAGAGAATTCTTGGTTTGATCCGGGATTGATCCAGGATCAATCCCATAAGTGAAGGCTTGAGCCTTTAAGTGATGGGTCGAGCTAGCACCCCTTGGCTCAATCCAGGATCAATCCGGCCAACCTACTTAATGCTCAAAAAGCCTTAGAGAGGCCGTAAATGCCTTGGAATCAGTCCACTAAGGTTTAGGGAGGTCCATAGACCCTCTCATGCCCCTTTGGGACATTTGGTTCATTTTGGTCTTGTTACCTTATTTACCTTTGTAAGCTCGAGAATAGGCATGAACCCTTTGGGATGCTTCGTATGTTCCCAGCTTGATCTTCTTGGACCCTTCTTGGCCTTTGAATATGAACTTCATGTAACTTGGACCCAAGAACTTCCTAGACTCTAACATGAATCCACATATGTCCTAGTCTATACATTACATGTATTTTATAGCTCATGGAATTTTACAACATTTGCTTTAATAGTGTCCACCACCTCTTCATCGTCCTCTCCTTCTAAAAGTAATAATTGCCTCTTCTTGCAGCAGTGACCGGGCATGTACCTTTCATCATAATTATAGCATAGGCCTTTTAGTTGCCTTTCATCTATTTCGGCTTATGAATCTTTTAATTGGTGGATAAGAGTCTTGTACAAATGGCTTATTGTTTGGAGACGCCGCTATAAGAGGCTTTGTAGGAGATCGAGTTTTTCTAGTGACTGCTTCAATGGTCTCTTCCTACAATCTTGTTAACTCAATATCCTAGGATAGATATTTAGGTTGGAACATCTGCACACTGGTTCGTATCTCATCCTTCAATCGGCTGATGAAAAAACTAACAAAAAAATCTTCAGGTAAGTCTTTGTGCAATTGGCTAATTCATCAAACTGTTCTTGATACATTTTGACTGAACTCATTTACTTAAGTTTGGTCAACTTGCCCATCGATTCCTTGTAGGCTGTTGATCCAAATCTCAAACCTAAATCTTGTGAGAACCCATCCCTGTAATTTTATTGTTGGTTTTTTCATATCATTGAAACCACTGTATAGCTTTAACCTCAAAATGAATTGAAAACAAACATCCCTTGGAATCTTCTTCGATATTATTGAAGGTAAAAAAGCATTCAAACGATATATCCATCCTTTGGACTGATCTCCATTGCATCTCAAAAAATCGATCTTTATGTATCACATATGAATCAAGGTATAGATTGTTTGTGACTTGTTGCCCAAACTATGAGTTGATTGAGCTTGCCCTACTTTTTGTCCAACTAACTTAGTAGCTAGGTGGTCATATTTGAGACTCATGGCTGCTACCATCTACTTAAGGTGCTTTAATGCCTCATCATGTTTGTCTGAGCTATCATGCAAATCTTTGATGGTTTCCTCCAAATGCCGAGCATCTTGTGATCTATTTCTGTCAGCCATCTCTTGGTGGTTCATAGGTAAGAATCGCCCGCTCTAATACCAATTGATACGAAGGAAAAAGAAATACAAGTTTCAGCATCTCAAATCCCTCATCCAAGGGGAATCCCTCAATTACAAGAGCTTTGAAGAAAATTTCCTTGCTTTTCTTTTCACTCTTTTGCCCTATTTATAGTCACTCCTACAATTAATTTATTCAAATTTAAATTCAAAACACTCTAAAATGGAAAAACAACAATACATAATTAATTCCTCCCAAGATTGGTATGTATTTCTCCAATTTTTGTATAATTTAAATGCCTTCAATCTTGGACCTGTGATTGGCTGCAACTGTTGTTTTATTTATGACTTTTATAACTCTTCCCAACTCATCATACCATATTTGTTGATATGTGCATACATGGAAAGTCATATATGAAATGTTTGCTGTTAGGCACATGTGTAGGATTCAAACCAATGAGGATATTATCAAAAACAATAAAAATAAGATTAAAGAAAACAACAAAGAAGAAATTTCAGCTATTAGGCATATTTAAGCTATTTCAACTAATTAACTTGGTTAAATACAAACAGAGCAAGAAGAAGGGAATTAATACAAAAGAAAAAGAAGGGAAAAAAGAAAAGAAAAGAAAAGAAAGAAAAGAAAAGAAAAGAGAATAACATAGAAATGTGTGAAAAAGGACACCACACAAAATGTTGAAAACGATGGTAATGGCGCATGAAATAAAAGAGTCCGTTGGGAGAGGTTTAGCTGGTTATGGTTTCAGTGAGGTTTCTAGCAACACTTCTCTATGGTTAAAAATCCCTATGAAGGATTAGCATGGATGAAAGTTTTATCATTAGGGAATTCAACGATGGAATTTTGGGAGGAGCTAAAACAGCCTAAACTGAAATTATTAACAAGATAAATGCCACAATTATTACTAAATTAATTGAATAACCGATCAATGGAGACAAAATAAATTTATACAAAAAAAATGCCTATAGAATTATAAAGGGGTTATAGAAAAGAAATTAAGAAATAGAACATAAAAGCTCTCAAATATGGAAATCAAGGGATGTGATTAATAAAAATGAGAAGAACTTTATTTCCATCCGCTCCTCTACTATGATTTTATAGGCCGGTAGGTTGTGAGGAAAAACTTCATCTCTTTGCAAAAGGAATAGTTAGAAGAAGAAGATAGGATGGATTCAAGATGGAAATGAAGAGGAAATGAATGGTGTGCATGGGAAAGAGGATGTACAATGTTGGGGGAAGGGAATGATGGTTCTATAGTTTTTTTTTTAGGGTTTTTTAAGCTTAAAAGGGAATTTAGGAAAAAAATTGAGTGACTAGGTTGGGTTCTTGGAAAACTCGTCTGAGTAACTCGAAAAACTTGGTCGAGTCATCTTGTTCATTAGGTGGACGAAGTGAGTTTTGGGGTTGAATCAATGACAAACTTTGCCAAGTAACACGACTCCTGCTTACCAATACATTTTAAATCCATGGATGATACACATGTAATTTTGGGTTTTGGTGATAGATAGTAGTCAAATCCATCTAATCAAAGAGGATCCAAAAGTACATATTTTTAACTTTTAGAAACGAGAAAGGATGTCCTGTCCAGGATTTGGTGTCTAGGATGGTATCCATGACACTAGGGGCATGGGCTGTCATATGGAATAAAATTCATATTCTATATTTAAGAAATACATCACCCACCCATTTTATTCCATATGATGTCCCTTGGTGTCATAGATAGATCATCCTTTCCCTTTGGAAACGTGTTTGGTTCATGGGCTATTGGGTTTTAAAATTTGGGTTTACAACTGTAACTTGGTTTGGTGGGTAGAGTCAAATAGAGCTGAGCCTGAGTCAAGTTTATATCAATCTTAATATGTCAATTGGGTTAGGTTGATCCAAAACCCGATTTGTTTGGCTGAAAAAATGGGTAGGCTGGGCAAGTTGTACTTTGGGCTGGGCTTGGCTCGGACCCAAGCATTAGGCCAACGGTGATTTTTGGGTTGGGCTCAGTTTCAATCCTTTTTAGCCCAAAGCCAAGCATGACGAAACTTGAAGTTTACATCTAATAAGGGGCACGAAGCCCAGCCCGAAACTAAATATGATCTTAATACTTGAGTGAGCCCAATTTTCTTAATTTTAGTGACCCTGGTCTATAGTCCATCCTTAAGTATATAAATTTCAAATGATTTGTTTCATAAATTTAATTTTTAAAGCCCATGAATCCCAATTCAATATGATATGTTTCATAAATTTGATTTTTAAAGCCCACGGGCTCCAACTCAATTTAAAACTTTTCATTGGGTTGTTAACTTTGGACCAACCTGAACTTGGCCTGAACCCCAATTTATTAAATTGGGATGGGTTCAGGTTGAGTTTGGGCTCAGGCTTAGGAATTTTCTTTGGGTTGGGCTCAGGTTGACCTTATCACGGCCCGGTTGACAGTCCTAATCTTAATGAACCGGGCTTAGCATCTCAAGCTCGTCACAAGCCTAAGCTGAGTCTGATCCTCATCTTTATGTGATGAGCTTGAGTTGAGCTAGGCAAAACTTAGTTCATTGGCAACCCTAATTGGTGCGAGCGTAGGGGATAAATCTCACCAATAGATTGGGAACAGCTTTCCACGAACCTGTTAATTTTTGAAACTGAAAATACAAGGAACATGGACTTGTTGATTTTCCCTTAAAGGAAAATATCAAAAATTAAACAGAGAATAAATCTCAATAACAGAAAACTTAATTCATTATTTCAATGATAATCCAATTCGATTACAATGGAGACTTTATATAGATAAAGCCTTAAAATCCAAAACGGAAACTTACTAAACAACTTCAATTTCCTACTACAATAGATATCGCTAAAAAGAGGAAAGATCAATAAAAATGGAAAAAATAAAATCTACTTAGAACCACTCCAATATGCTTAAAATAAATATCTAAGTTACTCTATAGAAATTCACATCGAATATCCCAAAAAATATGCGTCAATGAGATGTTTCCTGAAATAGCAAAAAATACCAAAAAAATGGTTTTTTAAGGTCCTAAACAATCGAGTCTTCAGTTTCTGAAACAACCAACCAAAAATTCGGATTGGGACGTTGTGGAGCTCACCGAACCGGTCTTTTTGAGTATTCGTGGGTTGTGATTGAACATCAGGAGCAAAATTTATGACCGTTCAAAGATAGGGGCCCAATTTTGACTTCTTACATCCTTAATGTAACTACATCATACGGAATAAAATGGGAAAGAGTTAGATGAAATTTCAAATTTCAACCCATTTTATTCCATATGACGTCCCTTGGTGTTGTGAACTCCATATTGGATAGAATATATATATATATATATATAGAGAGAGAGAGAGAGAGAGAGAGAGAGAGAGAGAGTTCTAACACGACAATCTCAACGTCTCCTGTTGTAATATGACCGAGTGTACA